>WEIV01009763.1:467087-479587 GCA_013390005.1 Calyptomena viridis
GAAAGGGGAGGGCAGCCCGCCGCCGCCGCTCTTCCCCTACGCCGTGCACCCCTCGCACCCGCTGCCCGGGCTGCCGGCCGGCGCCTGCCACGCTCGCAAGGCCGGGCTGCTCTGCGTCTGCCCGCTCTGTGTCACCGCCTCCCAGCTGCACCCGCCACCGCCCGCCATCCCCCTCATCAAGGCCTCCTTCCCTCCCTTCGGCTCCCAGTACTGCCACTCTCCCCTGGCCCGCCAGCAGCACTCCGTCTCGGCCGTCAGCGTCGGGCATGCCCCGGCGCTCTACCAAGGCGCCTACCCGCTGCCCGACCCCCGGCAGTTCCACTGCATCTCCGTGGGTAAGGGGGGCAGGGGTGGGAAGCGGGGTGGTGCATGTTTGCATGATACCGGTGAAGCAGGGAGATGATGGGATCCCGAGGGACCCTGCCGAAGGCACATGGGGAGGGGGATTCCTGCCCAACACTCGGAGGCTGGACGGGGAGTCCCGGCATCTCTCTCTGGCAGTGTCTGAGACGATATGCAGAGGAAGACCCGCTGCTGCCCGTCGAGCCTCCGACCCGGGCTGGGCGAAAGGGGAGAGCCGGTCGCGGTACCCCGTGAGCTCGGACCTCAGCCTCGCAACCGCTTGCCGGGTCGCCGGTTCCCCGGGGAAGAGGAAGGGTTGCGGCTCCGCAGAGCGGGCGGCGAGGAGGGCTCTGCGGGGACCGGCAGGGGACCGACGTTGCGGGGCGGGCGGCGGGTACGGCAGGTCCTGACGGTGCGCTCCGCTCCATTCCCAGACAGCACGTCCAGCCAGCTGCCCAGCAGCAAAAGGATGCGCACCGCCTTCACCAGCACGCAACTCCTGGAGCTGGAGAGAGAGTTCGCCTCCAACATGTACCTCTCCCGGCTGCGGCGAATCGAGATCGCCACCTACCTGAACCTCTCCGAGAAGCAGGTGAAGATCTGGTTCCAGAACCGACGGGTCAAGCACAAGAAAGAAGGCAAAAGCAGCTCCCACCGGGGCGGGGGGGGTGGCCACAGCTGCAAATGCTCGTCCCTTTCCACCACCAAGTGCTCGGAAGACGACGAGGACTTGCGCATGTCTCCGTCCTCCTCGGGGAAGGACGACAGAGGACTCGCAGTCACCCCCTAGCCCCCCGCACACCCACCCCGGCTCCCCAGGAACTGTAGCGAGAGCAGGGGAGGGAGTCCTGCCTGCCCCGGTGCTGACATGCAACCGAAGGATTTTATACTGTTTTGTATCATTTGTGTAATTTACGAAGGACTTTCTCACCTTTCTAGACCCCCGGCCAATGGGGACGGGTGTCCCGGCATCCTGTTGTAAATAAACTGTTCTCTAGGACCCCAGGCGTCCCCCCCCGTAGCGCTCTCTCACTTGTCTCCCTGCAGGCTCAGCTCCGAGCCCGCGAAGCTCCCCGCAGACCTCCCCGCGCACCGAGACGGGCGCGGATGCTGCGCGGCGGCGGGAGGTGCACCTGCTTGGAGGGATACTGCCCCGGGCTCCCTCCAGTAACTCGGCGGTGCCCGAAAGCGGGCGGACGGGGAGGGTCGAAGGCTGTTTGGGCCATTACGTTTTCCTTTTTTTTTTTCTTTCAAAAACTGTTCTCGGTTTTGTTTCGACTTAGTCGCTGCCGGGAGCATAGCTGTGGTTGTACCATTCCGTCCCACTCCCTCCCCCCGGGAGATATTTATTTATTTATTTATGTGCAGATGATAATGGCGATGATAATAATGAGTACCATAACAATAAAAGCTCGTTGGTGGTTTATTTCCTTCCCTTCGCGTAGAAACCAGCCACTCGGTGTTCGCGGGCGTGCGCTGGGAGCACCGTCGCTCTCCAACCCTTTGCGTCGCAGCCCGGCACCGGGACCCTCCCTTCTCCGGCGAGCGCAGATGGCGGGGACTCTTCCTTTCTCCGTGTCCGGCTGAAGGTACGGGATACGGGAGACCCCTGCCCCCTGTTCCGAGGGTCTCTCTGTCCTCCCGGCGAAACTAAGGTCGGGCTGGGGAGAGACTGGGCTGAACTCCTTTCTTTCCCATGCCAGTTTCAAGTCTGCGGGAGAGAGATGCACAATGTGCACACACAGATACGTACGGCTGTAGGTGAATGCAAACACCTGGCTGACGGCGGGACTCGGCTCCTCTTTCGAGGTGCCAGCCGCCCCTAGGCGCAGAGGACAGCTCCCGCCTCCCGCTAACCCGTCGGTGCTAAGGCCGGGGCCGACCGTGCTGGGGCTCCCCCACCACGACCCCCGGGCTCCGGCAGCCCCGCTCGGGCGCCGCGGACTCTCGACAGCGCTTTGCCGTTTTTACGCGCGGTGTCTCGTCGCTGTGGCTCGCACAGAGCCCCGTCGGAAGCAGCCGGCAGGTCTCGCAGCCCCGGGGTGCTACACGAGGTGGGGCATCAACCTCCCGCAAGTGTGGGACTTTCAAGGCCGGGCGCTCCCGGTGCCGTTCCGTTTGTGCAGGGAAAGGTCCTTTGTGCGGAGACTACAGCTCCGTTCGGGCTCACGGAGATGACCTTCTGTGGGTGCAGCGGCCTCCCCTGCACCGGCAGCCATTGCCTCGACTCTCCCTGCGAGGTCTCAGAGCTGCACCTCCCCGCCCGGAGGGTTGCATGTCCGGAAGGATGTGCTTGGCTCCCTGGGCTACCGTCGGTGCTTGCCCACAACAGGACGCGACCTGATTTTCATTCTGGAACGTGTCCGAAACAACGGAGGCCACCGGGAAAAGCCAGGAAGGAAGACGTCGTCCCTCACGGGAAATCCCCGTGAAGAAAGTCAACGCAGCTCAGCACAGGGGCTGAGCTTTGGGTTTGGGATCCCCGGGCACCAAGGGTGAATGCAGAGCAGATAAAATTGCCACTGTTGGGACAGCCTGAAATCCTGTCCATAAAACAAATGTGTTGCCTTCTGGCCTTCTCAGGTCCCTGAAGCTCTTTGTATAGCTGTGTTTCCAGGAGTCCTACAGCTCCATCCCATGGGTGAGTGGACACCATGGCCTTATCATGGCACACCGTGGACCTCCCTGGACACCCAGGATAATATGAAGTCAGGGGGAACCAGTGGACATGACAGTGCAGGACAGGCACAAGCACTGTGCAAGTGTCCGGCACAAGTAAGTGTCTGGCCTGATTTTTGTCCCCTGGTTCAGAAGTCACAAGGACCTGGTGACACTAGGCAGCTGCATTATCAAGACTGGGACACATGGACAAAATGTTTAGGCTGCTTCTCTCCTTGGTGGCCTTCCTTCACTCACTGACTCCTGGGACCCTCAGACCTCTGACTTCTCTTTCCCTGTTCCTTCTCTGCTGGCTTCCCACATTACCCATCTGAAATGGGATGGCAGAGCATATTTGTAGTCAGGACACCCTGTGGGCATCATCTTCCTGGCTCCTTTGCCCATGGCTGTAGGGGATGAACTTGGCAGGTTTCAGACCAAAATCTGGCCTTGATACAAGAGTTAGTCAGTCTCGCTCAGTGCTTGGCCCTGTAATGTTCCCTGTGTGCCCTTCCTTCCCCAGTGGACCAGTTTCAACAGGAAAGACCCCTCAGGGGACCCTAATTGGCACAGCAGGGCCCTGCAGACTCTCCAGCACTCGCCTCCCATCCTGTTCACATTTACCAGACTTGTTTTGAAAAGTCATTGCAAAACAGGGCCAGAAAGAGCCTAATGTGGGTTTAGCAAGGGGTCTGTCATTCTCTTTAACAGAGCACTGGCACTAAAGTCAATGAGCACCCATAGAGGCATGTGTGTGTGCTCCTCATGCCTGTTCAGCAGCATGGGTTTGAGCCAGTTGGCTGACAGTGAGATGCAAGGAACACCAGCGCTGGGCATTTGAGTGTTGCTATTGAAGTGTTATTGTGGCAGTTGTGTTGAAGCTCTTAAACTCCTTGTCTGCCAGCACATTCCCACAATCTCTCTGGTCCTTCTTGGCACAAGCTCTGATGTAAAAAAAAAGTGTGCCTACTCACACTCCTGTTTTGAGGCTGAACAGAGGCAAACAGGGACAGTTTCTGTCATTGTGACAGGGATGATGAGGCAGAGGCACTGCCCAGCCAGCTTGCTCCTCACCCACTGTGAAACCTGGGCTGCCTGTACTGCTAGTACACAGGCAGCTGGGGGACAAACACATTTTGTCCCATGGAACCAGAGCTACTGGGCTTCTGGGGTGCAGCTGGAAAACTGTGGGTGTGCAGAATCAAGTTCACTGTCACATCCTCACTGCAGGCACAGTGGCTGTGGGCTGCGAGGAAGAATCTTGTAGTGACGCTGTCCCAGTGGGTGCACACATTACAGAGAGTGTAGGCACACGTGTGACTACATCCTTTATGGACTGAGTTTGTCAGCCAGACAATTTGGAACTAATCCTCAGCTCTAAAATGTACCTCATATATGTAAAGTAGCAAAGAGAATTCCCTCGTATGGTGTAATTTTGTCTGAACATCAGTAGAGTATCACAATGGATGGCCCCAACAAGACAGTATTAATATTCTTCAATGCACACTGGCCTTTGCTGCAGACCCTGTGTACCTTGCAAAGCCCAGTGGGGCTCTCAGTGCACTTGACAGTCATTATGCCACATCCACATGCAGAGATAATCCCTCCTTAGTTGGGCATTTTTCTAATTTAGTGAGAAATCATTACAGCAAATGCTCAGAGTGTCATTTTCAAGGACTCTGAGGTTGGGCAAATTAAAGTCATTTTGCTGTGGGAAGAGCGTGGGCACCTCTGCTAAAGCGAATGTCATAACATGCCAATTTTCAACTTTCTATCTCTAGCCATTTTGGTGGTAGGTTTCTGAAAGTTACTTAAGCATTTTAGCATCTAAAATGATCAGTGTCACCTGATTACAACAGGAAGCAGATTTATAAATGCATAAAGTGAGTTTTAATGTTTTCCAGCATATACTTTTTTGACCATATTTCTGTCTTAAAGTTGTGTTATTTCTGCCCTAGCATGCAGAGAGTATACTCTTTGGATGCTATAGAGGCTTGAAAGACTGTGTCCCAGAGCAAAAGTGGCTATCCTGGCAAGGGAAGGAGGACAAAGGATGATGGTGTTCAGGACTTCATTTTCCACCCGTTGACAAAGCTGAAGGTAGGGGTCCCATACCTCATCCTATCACATACACAGCCACTCTCACAGGCACAAAACGTGAACTTGAAAAATTACAGATACCCAGAAAATAAAAAGGGTTGGAATGAAGAACTGTTTCAACACTAATTACTTATGTATTTACAACTATTTGATGTTAATTTGCATTATTTGGCTTTTATATTCATATGATTTTTATTTTGATCTCTAGATCTCGTTTCATTCCACATGGAGCCTGCATCAAATAGGTTTACAGTTGAAAACATGTATTGGTATTTAAAATGCTGTTGCTCTTAACCACAAAACTAATATTATTAACTTAGGAATTCCATAATTCAGTTTATCTCCAGTTAATGTATTTACACAGTACTAGCTCTGAGCTGGCTCCGTGGCTCTGGAATAGTGTTTGGAACAAACAGACTTTCTGCTTTGAAATAACGTCATATTTGGTGTTGCTAGGTGTTTCTTTCACTCTTATTTACTTAGGCTGAATCTTACCTACTAAATTACTGGGATAACAAGGCTTCATTTCAGTCTTTATGTTCCCAAGAGCGACTATGAAATTTGATTCTCTAATGATGATATAATTTTGTCTGTGAATGGGATTGCTTTAAAATATAGGGAGGGGCGTTAATAAAAGATCCTAAATAAAATGGTTTTGTATGATATTCCTAATGATTTGAAGACTAGTACATCAACAGTAGTTATCTCTCAATGATATTAATTTTGAAAGTGTTTTTGGTATGAACACAAAGTACTCATTTATCAAGATGTAATTATGCAACATCAGGACATCTCCTAGGATACTGATACTGATGATGACAGTAAATGGCTGGGCCTGATGCTTAATATGGCTGTAGCTGTACAGGAGTGGCTGCTGGTGCTGGACAGTTACCTACTCTGGAAGTACTCTATATACTCTATACTATATGACTCATATATATTCTAGTATATACAAATTAAAACAAAACCCCCTAATTAACTAAAAATAGAAGTAGCAATGATCATAAACAGGAAAAAAAATGTTCATTCTTAAGTTTGCTATATCCCTTTTCTCATTCTGCTGCAACTTCCTTTATTTTCCCCTTTCTGTCTTGATATTTTTTATTAGACTTGTTCCCAACAAAGGACACATGGAACAGAGTACATTTTAATCATATATTTGCACCAGTCCATATAGACCGAATTGGAAAAATGCATCAATATAATATCAGAGTGGGCTCAAAATGTGCCTTGGAGACAGTTGTTCCTGTCAGATCTGTGTCTATTCTCTTCCTCAGCCTTAGCTTTCCCATTATTAAAAGTATTAGTATCAGTCACAGATTTTGAATACATTATTTGATGCACTTTGCAGCCACAAAAGTAGTGGCTCCTATGCTTAAACATAGCTGTGTACAAATATGTTAGATCTTGTGTGAGAGTATCTTATCTGGATTGGCCTCCAGTCACTGCTCCAGAAGGGTCTGCTGCAGGTCCTTTCTGCCAGTCTGATGAGGATGTCAGATACTGTAGTGCACCTGAAATATCAGTAGGAACACATCCAGGCACATGAAATGGTCCTTGACAGAACTTACAACTGAAGCACAAGCAGAGCAGACTGATACAGCCAGATATCTGGAGAGAATACATGGTAGCTGTGATTGCAAATACATCTGGATTTATTTTGATTTAATAATGTTTAAATATCCTGTGTGGAGGGCTAACTGCCTGTACTTGACTGATCCTAGTCTGGGTAGACTACAAAAGTCTGCGATGTCTTGGTTGACATTTTTTTTTTTAAGAAACCCCTTTCTAGTCAAACCTCAGGTAAATACCGAAGAATAGTAGATGATCCATACAGTCCCACAACATACGCAGCTGTTTGGGTGGTTCTTTGTGTGCAAGGCAGAGCAGAAGGATTAAGTATAGTATGATAAACATTAAGCATAGAATGGTAACATGTATGTTTGTATGTTGTTCATGTTTTCTTTAAAGTCACAGTAATTTTGCCCTTAGTGTGATATAAACTCAGAGGAAGTCCACTGGAGTCAGTAACTCTGAGGTGAAAAGGTCTCCACAAACCAGGTGGTGCAGAGGAGATACATGGATGAGTTAGGCAGAGGCCGTTACCTGAAGAGTAACAAAAATACATATCTGGCAGCCATCTCATTCAGTCTGTGCCCTGACCTTCACACTAGGCAGGACTCTTTCAGACCAGAGCTATCTCCTTATTAGTGTTCCACTAGAGATAGCCACAGAGATGTCCCATCTGTAAATGCTATCCTGCTGAGCAAGGTGTTCACATCAGACACAATTGTCTCCCGAGTCTAATCCTGTGGTTTCAGCTCTAAGCAGCTTACTGGACTGCAGAATCATTTACTATAGCAGACACAGAAACGTTAACATGCCTCTCCAGAAATTCCTTCCTCCAGAGACTTTCCAACCAGAGGCTGAGAGGTTCGCTGAATCCACAGGAGATACTTCCATGCCACCATACCAAATCTGAATTTTCTTTAGTGTCTGCGTTGGGAGGACACTACATTGCACAAGAGGGTAAATAAACTAAAGTTGCTGATGTGGGAAACTCCTGTCCTTAGTTCCTGGGGATCAAGATGCTCTTTTTAAGCATGAGCAGTTCCCAGTCTAGATGTGTTATGGGCACAGAGGGAAGAAAAAATACCTGGATAATTGTCATTGTCAAACCTGCTGGACCTCACACCTTCTACCTAGATGCCTGTGACTGCAGTGAAATGGTCCTGGTGATGTCTGTGACCTGTCTGTGCGGAGCTGACTTTATCTCTCACGACCCAGACCCCAGCTGCTCTAGCACCCTAAAAGCTTGTTCTCCTGCATCACCACCAGGGCTTTCAGCCTCCCTGCTACTGCCCCCTTTTACCCCCACCTGCACTGACTGGTGAAATCCTCATCTCCANTCTGTGATTGCAGTGAAATTGTCCTGATGATGTCTGTGGCCTGTCTGTGCCTTATCCTGGTCCCATGCGGAGCTGACTTTACCTCTCATGACCCAGACCCCAGTTGCTCTAGCACCCTATAAGCTTGTTCTCCTGCATCACCACCAGGGCTTTCAGCCTCCCTGCTACTGCCCCCTTTTATCCCCACCTGCACTGACTGGTGAAATCCTCATCTCCACGGTTGACTCTAGCTCCAGCTTGGCATGCTTTTGGCTATTCTCTGTCATCATTCACAATTCCTCCATCAGTTTCTGTCTTCTCCTAAGGCTCCATCCTTTCAGAGAATTTACAGGGCTTCTTTTCACTTCCAGCCCTGTTGCACAACTGTTGAAGCCAACACTCAGGTTGCCAGCAATGGTAAGCAAGCAGAGCTTTGTTCAGTCCAGAGGAACTACATCTGTTTATACCACCTGATACCTGGGTGCCTCATTCACCACCACACGGACTTCCCCGGACACAGTGTCCTGCCACAGTTCTCCACACGTCCTTCCAATGCACCAGCTCCTCCCAGCCAACACCACCTTCACTCTACACACTGCTCCTGGTCTTTCTGCAGTGCTGACAGCTCACAGAGCCAAGGTGACCCCCTGTCATCAGTCTCTCTTCTTCTACTAATCTATTTTTTTTCTCACTTCTCCATGTCTTTTTATTTTTGTTTCTTTCATTTCAATCACCTGTTTAAAGTTAAGCACATGCTTAAATTCTCTGCCAAAATGAGCCCTAGATTTTCTCTGTCGTTTTCCACCCCGTTTGATAATTACCCTACTGCCTGTTTCCACAGAGCGTATGGAGGTCATGTACCCAGCTCTTATGTTTAATTTTGCACACAGTTTAGATTACACTTTGTATGAAACATGCTACCAAAAGTGAAGCTCTCTTCTCCTTTCTCTTCCTTTCTTTTTCTTTAGTTAAGTATACGTGTAAAGAAACCTTTCAATGCTTTTACAGAGCCCGAATACAGTAGAGTGACACAAAGCATTCTGGATATTGCTATGCAAATGACATGCCAAGAATGTTTAGACTGTACCTTGAAGCAGTAAACAAGTTGATTGTCATGGTGTCATGGTAACTAGAGCTGGATTCGCTTCATGTGAATGAGGTCCCAACCTTTGTTTTTATTTGGATTGCAAAAGCAACTCAGTGGTCCAAAACCCATCACCCTCTTGGTCCTCTGGAGAGTCAGAGGTACAAGAAATGGACTCATGTATCAGGTCACCATTTAAAAAGAAACAATGATGTACTCTGACACAAAACTTCAGGTCACTGAGGATATTCAAGCATACACAAATCTGAGTTGGGTGATCCTATCAACACCACGAGGATTTGCCATGTACCCTGGGCAGCACTGCTGTCCCATCAGTGTAGTTACAATATGCAGAAATGATATTTGAAGGTGATGAAAAGTGTCTATAAACTGGTGAAGTGCTCCCATCTCACATAAGCATGGAAGTTTGGATGCTGGAGAAGGCAGCGGAGCTCTTCTGTGAGCAGCATATCTATGTGGGTCTGTAGGAGC
This sequence comes from Calyptomena viridis, assembly GCA_013390005.1. Lineage (NCBI taxonomy): Eukaryota > Metazoa > Chordata > Aves > Passeriformes > Eurylaimidae > Calyptomena > Calyptomena viridis. Next base: position 476,652 of record WEIV01009763.1, read on the forward strand.
AAGAACTCAGACTGCTGGTCACCAGTTTTTGTTGCCCACTCCATATGCAACTTCTTGCCAAGCAGAGCCACGACCATTCCTCTGATTTTGACTCAGCTGTCCTTCCCTGGGCAACAGGAAAGCTCTCTGTCAGCACGGAAGAATCACACTAATGACTTAGAGATTACAGAGGCTTTTTCCTGATGCTGTAACTCACAGTTGAACTATTTCAGCTCTGATAAGCAAGCTCATTTACCATGCCTGGAAATTGTTCATCCAAGTTGAGCCACCAGTCTTGGCTCCAAACCTCATCTTCTACCTTTGAAAACAGAAGATGCTTTTTCACCAACAAAACCAGCAACAAGTCAACACTGTCCTACTGTACAAAATAAACTATCTAGGGTTTCCTAGATGGCTGTGGCAACATAAGTTCAAGACTAAAAAATTCTTCTTACTCCAAATGCTCAAAATCAAATTTCTTTTTTAAGAGTCCTGTGCTGAGTGGTATGTGCCAGCTGATCTCAGAGCATTAATTTGGCAGAGGAATTTGCCATTTTTGCACTATTTATCACTGCTAATCTCAGCTTTGAGGAGGATCACAGAACTGCTGAGCCAGCTGGGTACCAAATACCGGGATGAAACCAAAAACCAGCTTGCTGTGTCTCTCAATTCATTCTTCAGTCTCATGCAGTTTAATGTATGTCACAAGGTACTTTGAAAAGAACCTTTCAAAACACATGGCACGGAATGATAACCCTCCCTATGCTGAGAAGTGTGTGAGCTCTTTAGTAGTGCACCGAACCTGTTTCAATTTGCCCAAAGCCTTGCCTGCTTTATGTTGGGCTCTTCTCTGTGCTTGTGTGGACTTAAGAACAGTCTTGTTGTGTCTCTTGCTACCTGAAATGATCTGCAACAATCTGTCTGAACCACTCATATGCAACTCCTTAATTCACAGTATCAATAAGAGTGTGGGAATCCTCCCAACAGCTGCAGGACCTGCACTGAAGACATACTGCAGCTACTCGGCCAGAGTCAGCACAGAGGAACGAACCTTGGATGACAAGAGTTATCTCCTGCTGCAGGACATCTTGGCCAGGCCAGCTGAATCAGACTCTGGAAACCACTGCAATTAAGGCAGTCTAGAAAGGCTAGCTCCGGTGCAGTTGGATGTATTCTCGATACCAGGAGGGAGGCAGAGGAAACCCTGGAGACTGATTGCTCACTGAAACAAGTCCCTTAGCTGTAACAACTGCATTCATGCAGCTCCACTTAAATAACTCAGTTAAGGAAATCAGAGGTAGAGACACTAAAGAGCTGCTGGGACAGGATGTGGAGGTGAAATATTTTCAGCTGGATGCAAAAGTAGTGACTGAACATTCTTCCTTGTTGCTCATCAGCCATTGCAAGACATTCTTGTAGCTTGTGAGAAATATGAGCACCCTGTAGGAACAAAGCAAAGCCTGACCTAAGAGGAGGATGGGAAGGATTTACCCCAGTAATCTAAACCCATTACTGCGGCTAATATAAGTGCTGTCAGAGACCAGATGCTTACATTTGATTTACTGACTACAAAATATCTTCTCTGGCCCCTTTGATCATGGGGGTGTAGCAAAGTCTCTTACACTTTTCACAAATTCAGCAGTGGGAAAGTCCTCATTCCTTGTTGAATCAGTTCTTTTACTGAAGCAGAATCTAGCAAGTGCAGTTTTGGATGGTTCGGTAAATGTAGCAGAACCATTGATGGTTCATTGCTGGTTCATTGATGCATCATCCAGTAGGGCTTAGGTAGGCACTAGAGTCCAGATCAGTTGGAGAGAGAGCTGAAGAGCTGTATGTCCCCTCTGCTGTGTGCTCCAGGCTGCTCAGTGGAACTGTGGAGACGTGCTCCAGGAGATGCTGCCTCCAGGCAGAAACCCTATTTATACAGTAGCATCACAAGTGTGTGGAACTAAAGTTAGCAGCTGATCCTAAAAAGTGCTTCAGGGTTTTTCACCATAATCTGTAAAATCTGAAAAGCAGAGTGGTGCTTGCATGCATATAATACTTCGAGGTGGATATGTCACACTTTTCCACTGAGATTTGAAGATCTATTTGGTCAATTCCCTCTCTAAATCTGTAATGGGTGCATCTGCAGGGAGGCATAACACCACCTTAACTCCCAGTGAAAAGAAGCCCTTAAAGCCCATTTCGAATGGCAGAATTTCCTATTTATGAGCCAACTCCTGCCTGTCCAAGTGCTACTAAAGACACCGCAGTGTCAATGTTCCAGCTGACAGCTCTGAGGTTTCCCTGCCCATTGCATTTCAGCAACAGCTCCACTGAGGTTTGAGCATAAAGCAGGGAGCAGCTGATATATCAATAACTTTCTGTCTGAGGACCTGGCCCAAGGCAATTTCTTCGAGGAAAGGTCCATTTATTTTTTTATTCATATCAATCAAAGTAACTCAGAATGACTGGCAAGCCCTCTCCACCAGTGAATTCTTTTTTGGTAATTTTATCTCTGGATGGTGCTGTCTTGTTGGTTCAGCTGTACATTGTTCAATGGGTTGGTGTCATCGTCCAGCACTCTATCTGGACATATCAGATCCCTTTGAAGACTTCCTGGGAGGTGCTCTTTCCCTTTGGGAATCCCTCTTTTCTTGGTAGAGGTGTATTTGTGAGGCCATGCATCAGCATGCAGGGATCACTTGTCACTTTCTTAGTCCCAGGGAGTTACTCCAACTGGCAGGTCTTCAAAGATCACAGTGCAAACCGGCCAGATCAGGCAGGTTGAATGTTCTCCTTCTCTGACTTGCCCAAAATGCTGGTCCCTTTATCCCTGGTTGCCTTCCCAGCAGTATCTCCATGCTCTTTCTCTGGCTGCTTCTAAGCCATGAGAATCTTCCAGAAATACACCACCATGTTTACCTTCAGAGATCTCTTTTTCTGACCCATGTAACATATTGACCCTGGTGGCT
>WEIV01009763.1:484587-523978 GCA_013390005.1 Calyptomena viridis
AGGCTGTGCTCTGGTAAGCTGCAAGCGATCTGAGTGCTTTATTTAATTTTTTATTTTTGGGCCTGATTTTTTTTTTTTTTTGGAGGAGGGGAATCTCCTGAGCACTGAGCAAGCGCTTATACTAGACACCCGTGCACACACACGGAGCCTCCAGCCATTGTGAGCTTTTTTGACCTGATAAATGCGCTTGGCTGGCATCAAATAGTCCAGCTTTGACCGTTCCCATTTAAATATGTGAATTAGTCATGAAGCATGACACAGCTTGGTGAACTTGCTAAATTGCTGGACTCTATAGGAGCAAGGGGGGAGGACGGGACGGCAGAGAAATCCATTCAGCCTCCTGCCTTAGGCGGAGAGGTGAGGGCCCGGGGCCGCGCAGGGCAGGGCCGGGGCTGCAGAGCGGGTTCCCCCGCTGACCCCCGGAGCCCTCCCCACGGGCCCTCCCCAGCCACTGTATCCTTCTGTGCCCCGAGGACAGCGTGACCCGAGGGCTCACCGGACTCTGTCCCCGGGAGGTGCCCAGGCTTGGGCAGCGCCCACCCTGCCGAACCTCAGGCTGCCTCCTCCGGGATAATTTGGGACGCGTGCCGCTCCTTTGAAGCTTCTTAGATGGGTGTGCTCTCACCCATTCCCGGCAGGGCAGAGATACGGTAGACGGCCTCGAAAGAAATGGGGAGGTGAGGGGGGGTGGNGCCGCACGGTCGGTCAGCGCGGGCCCGCCGGGTCCCGGGGACGGAGTCGCCGCTGCTCTCACGCCTTTCGCTGCTTCTTGGTGCAGGAACGCGCACCCGCCAGTGCGTGGGTGCCTGTGCGCGGGTGCGCGCATAGCACGCCGTGAAAGCTGCTGCGGGGCGTATGTCTTCACGTTCACGTTACCGTGTGGTCCAACGGGGCTCGCCCTTACAGGACAGCGCTGACCTGTCCGGGGCAGAGCGCCGAGCGGGGTAAGGCGTGCTCTGCACGAGGAACCCAAAAGCGACTGCCATTTCTGATGGCCGAAACAGCCAAGGATCTTGTACTAACCTTGCGAAGACCTGAGGATGTCGGGCATCTGCTCTCTGCCAGCTGAGCAGCCCATCAGCTGCGGTTGGCAGGCTATAAGAAGCTGTAAATATTGTATCTTTCCCCTTTCAGAGAATACTCCAAGATAAAGTATGGTGATTTAAAATGTGATGCTCTTCTTTCTGAAGAGGAGCAGAAGAGTTTCTCAAGCACATTGCTCTGTGACAGGGTAGCAAGATTTGTCCTTGGAGTTCAGGTGTGAAGAGGCTGGTGCCAATGATGCTTTCTGCACAACGAGTTTCAGAACTATCACATACCCTCAGATTCAGTTGCTTTTTGCCAGAGGGATGTGTTTCCCTTGAGAGCCTGGAACAAGTCAGATAGCAATCTTGTTGTGGCAGGGCAGAAATGGCCAGGGAGAGGCTAAGGGTTAGCTGTCAGACAGAGAGTTCAGTAGAACTGGAAGAGACTGGAGAAACTCTCTAGGACTCTCAAAGTTCTCTGTGACAGTGGCCAGGGCTGCTCTCTTCTGTTTTGTTTTAAATTTTGCGATTTGACCCTACATGAACCTAGTAGAGGTTCTGGGAAGTCCATGAGCTGTGTGGGCCAGCTGACAGCCTGTTAGGGTCAGTAATTCCTCATTTCTTCAGCGTGCACAGGAAAAGTCACTGGAGCACTTAAACATGTTAAGCATTACTACTTAAATCTCACTGAAATCTGGTTTCAGCGTGACCCTAAAGGCAGTCCTAAATAAGAGTACTTTTAAGACAAGGCATGATGTTGCAGCTGAGCACTCCTAACTGTCATCCCACTTGTCCTTAAACCCAGTAGCATTCCAGGGTTGGGCACGTGATCTAATATAAGCTCTATTTAAAAAAAAAAAAATGGCTCTATTGAAAAAAAACCACAAACCTTAAAGAGCTATCTAGAGCCCTGTTATAGACTTGTAAACAACTGGCAAATCATGGAAGGATGTTAAGGGACATAGGAAGCTGACGTGATTAGTCCTGGAGTAAGAAAGGTGTGAACATGGGCATAGCCAAGCACACATAAGGAAACCACACACCTGTATGACCATAAAGAGTTTGTGATTTAAGTGAGATAGACTATCAATGTTAATCTGGCATTAAGTCTTCAAAGATAAAACAACTTCAAGATGATGCGTAAGATTTTCAGACATGCTTGGCACTGGCCACACTTGTCTTTCAGAAGACTGAACAAAAAATGTGCAGCTTTCTGCAGCAGCTGATTCACAATAAGGATGGAAAAGGTGGGACAACACTTCTTTAGGAGTACAACCTAAATCAAAATCAAACTAAAACACTGCAGCTTCATCATTTGTTGTTGTTGCTTCATAGTTGTTCAGCCTATTTACACTCATTTTAAGAATATGGCCAATATCCAGACAAAAGTATTTGGAAATTAAATGCTGATACATGATCTGTAAAATGTTTGAATTTAGATGGTGGGAAAGAGGAGATTAAATTATTGTCTGAATGTGACTGGAATTTGACAACTCTTATTTATTAATGGTGAAAAAGATATCTTCCTCCTACACCCCAATGGATCTCCTTGCACCCACTCCACTTTGGGGACAGTTGCTTTAACCTGTTGTAAGTCACATATTTTTGTGGCAGTGCTACCTACACTCCCGTCTCCTTACCTCCTTACCTACCTACCACTAGACTTACACTCAGCCTAGTAACACCTAGTAATCTTTTAATCTCTCTGAAATGCCTTTATTTAAAATGTAACTGTGTCATCTGGGCTGTTCTTCACTGGTGCAGAAATTGCAAACTAATTTTCAGACTTTGCCATGAAGCAACAGCTTCAATTCTTTCTCTGGGTTTTCTGATCTTTGACAAAACCACCTTGTGCTGTAGCTAGTTTGACACAGACATACAGTACAGCTCCTGAGTTCACTCCTATCTTTGCAGAACTTAAGCTCTGTATACGGCAATTAGCTCATCCCATGGTTTGCAGGAATATAATGCTTCAAGCTATTTGAGTTCTGCATCATGTCCATAAGCTTCATGTTTATCTCCTATTCTTCACTGCATTCATGATATATTTGTGATACGAACAAATAACACCTGTTCTTCTTCACCTGTTCATTCTTCAGCTCAGGTATTTTAATGCTGCAGTCTGGAAGACTGGTGGGATTTGCACTGAAGTTGGAGAGCACACTTTGCCAGCATGTGTGCTGGGAAGTTTCTAGGAGCAGCAGTCTCCTTGTGTTGCTACCTCCCAATGGATTTTCATGTCACTATAATGAGAATGAGCTACAAGCTGCTATATCCTAGATCTATCCAATGATGGAAGATTTGAAAGCGGACGACCTTGGAAATTTTAACTTCTGCTTTGAACAAGAGAATGAGGAAGAGACAGGTGTGAAAAAGGCATAAAACTTGTGCAATCTAAAGATTTATAAGGATTTTTTAATTAAATAAGAATGGAGCAGCTCATTTTACACAGACAGGCCTTGGGAAAGCTTGGCATAAAAGATCTGCTACAAATATGTTTGCGGTAGGGAAATGTATGGAAGTAGTAACAAATTTGTATGTTAATCAGAAAGAAGTTGAATAATTTACTCAGTACCCTGGCCATGGCTATTTTTATGTTGCAATTAATATACGAGTCTCAGCGCAGGTTTAGGTGCTCATGTTTGTCCTACCTGATGCAAGAATATTTACTACACAGCCCACAACATTTCTATGCCCTCTCTTGTCGCACAGGCTCAGGTGTCTCTGTGAGGGCAGAGCTCACCATTCAGTGCACTGGGCCACTCTGAGACTGGCACAATTAAATAACCCTTCTGCAAAACATTTTACTCCTTCTGGGATGAACAGTGGAAACATCATGGAAAGTCTTCCAGCTCCTGAGTGAACCAGCTTGTGCTCATACTGTAAAGCAGGTGTCTCCAGGCATGTTAGTGCAAGGGTTTTCATCACTGCTCTTAAGTAGAAAGAGCAGCACTGTCATAGCAAAGAGCTCGGAGCATCTTAACTGAGCAACATGATGCAAATTGCCAAATATAGGCTAGGGAAAGCCCGAACACTGTACTCCTGCTTTGCCACACTGCTTAGGTGTTGCCTCACTGCCTGTTGCTGTTATGGATGGACCTCTCCCCTAACTCCCCACAATGGCAAAGGTTAGTGCACTGCAGCATGGACAATGAGACATTTGGCACCATTTAACTTTTACCAGACATTGCTCACTTGCTCTTTTTAATTAAACAGTACAAATATGGTCTTAATGACCCTCACGGATGGCTAATGCCTTACAGTCCTCACTCTCCTGCCTTTTGCTGGAGGACATAATCTCATAGTGGATGAGAATGTGCTTCTGAACCTCAAATGTTCTCAAGTGTCCTCAAGTGGAAGGAACCCCCTTGATCTACAAGAGTGAACATCTCTGAGACTGGGTTTCCATTAACCGTAGGGAATGTGGATGCACTAATAAAATAAAAATGATGCTCTAGAGGACTTCTCATGCTGCCAGGCTAACTTTTCAGGCTGTGTTATATCATTGACTACAAAACTTGTCCCCTCTTCCATCTTGCCAGGGCAGTAATGCATGACCTAAATTATTCCCAAATCCAGTGTATGTCCATTATCCTGCAGTCACCTGCACTGCTTAAGGGTGCAGCACAATGCCTGGCAGGTTTTCACCCTATGCCAGCTAGCCTGGACATGGTTCAAGAGTAGCACATAACTGTTCCCTGTAGGTGCTGTGGATGAACCACCAACTCTAGCATGAAAATGGGCTTAGTTATATGGATGTGAGCAACAGTCTGCCACTTATCCTCTAAGGTCCTCTATTGGCCCATTAGATTTCTTGGTATAGATGCCACCTACGAGTCCTGGTTAACTCTAGAAGGTTCTCAGGACATTGGTTGAGACTGTGATAAACCATGGTTGCAAACTATTACAGCAATTCTTTATGGTTAAGGCATTTAAGAATGGAGGTTTATTCCACTTCAGTGTGTTTCTCCTGCCAGCTCTGTGCTCCATTCCCCCCCAAGTAAGAAGACATTAATTATGCTATAGATGTTCAAAGGCACTAGTCAAAAGCACTTCAGCAGAAGTCATTGGGAATGTTGACTTATTACTGAGCAAGAGTGAATGCTGAAGCAGCTAGTCTGGAAGAATACAAATGGGACCATCCAGCACGCATCTCACCAAAGCTTTCAGATGTGGACTGTGTGCCAAAAAAGACATCTGAGGCTGTATTCAATACAGATCAAATAACAGAACCTTACATGCCTTTTGTTGGTTGAATCCACCCGGCCTGGTAAACATGCTCTCTTATGTATGCGGTATCAACTGGGCACCAAATGATTTATTGTCTCTCGGTTTTCGTTTATAAAACTGACAAAGTCTGGGCTGATAAATGCTGATATATGTTAAATTCAACCAGCTTATGATAAAAGTTGCTTGCCAAGTGGCGACAGCTGGCCGCCTCAGTAAACATGTCATGTAGCTACCTTCACCCCTGAGGAATGTTGATTGCTATTTGATACAATAAAGCCTGTTTAAGGTCCAAAGGAAGTAGGCAAGGAGGTTAAACTCAACAGATACATAATGTTACCAGCCATAATGATTCTCACTTAAAAATTTGCTACCAAGTAACAAAATGGCTAATACTGATCAGTGAAACCTGTCATGGGAGTGATAATGGTTGTGAGTAGATATGAAATAATTATAATCACGATGCTTCCAGATTTACAGTATGACATTGCTGAAGTGTCATCCAGATGGCTATGGAAGGAAAAAAGCATCTTGTCAGTAGAGGAGGTCAGTACTTCTCCGTGCTATTAAGTTCCTCTGGATATGTCTACTGTGACAGGTGGAACATTGACCAAAGCAAAGTTTGAAGCCTGGTTTGCACTGTGGCTAATAGACAGTGCATGCCCACCCACGCCTGGTCCTGGGTGTGCTCTGAATGACTCCATAAGCCCTCAGTGTTCTTGAGGCTAGTCCATGCTGTAGGTACAAACACTTTCAGGCCCATGCAGAGAGATGGCAGGAGTTTGAGCTTTCTCTTTGCTTTACCCTACAGTTCACTCAGAATTTGTGCCTGGCAAAGGCTTTACTCCAAACATATTGAGTCTGGGGCAAGCTGCAGCTCATGAGTGGATTTGGGTCCATACAGAAGTGCCAAAGACACAGTAATGTGATTGGGAAAATCGGTGATTGGGAAAATCGGTAGAGCTTGAATGCAACAAAAGCCATTTCAAACCTGGTAGAGAAGTGTGAAGAAGGACTTGTGTTCAGGAAAGCCTGTTCATTTCTTCCCAAAGTTTCCACTGGGCTAATTTAAAACACTGTCTCTCCCACAAAATTCGCCCCATCTACAACACTGAATCTTTAGGCTTGTACAGCAATAAGAGCAGCAAGACACTGGAAGCCTTCACTGTAATACATTTGCAAAATAGTAATATGTGAAAACCTAATGTTGGCACTTATAGCTCTGGAAAAGATTCATAGTATGATCTATGGTCCCACCTTGCACTGAGTAGCAGTTATTTTACGAATCAGTATTTCTGTCACAATGATTTAAAACAAACCTTGGCATTACCATCGCATGGCAATATGGTTGCTGTGAGCAACCTGGGTGTTTTCAAGGAACTCATGTTCCACGTTTCATTTGAATGCCTTTTACTGGGCTGCAAGAAGGACAAAGACCTGAAGGTTGGAATAACATACAAATATCTTGTTTATAAGAACAGGATGTGGTAACAACTCAAGTCTTTCAGAAGCAGTAGGGAAATCACTTAGTTGCCTAAATCTTAATTCCTGGGGTCCTTTAGATGCGTAAGATAACCAAGGTACTTACTAAAGATAACATGGGTTCTATGAGGCACTTCCCCATTGCAAAGCTGCAACTGGTGACCAGACAGGATATCCCAAAGTAACCCACACAGCACCTATATTCAGGCAACTAAATCTCACGTAACCCATTTTGTATTCTCAAGTCCTGCCTTGATCTTGTTCAGAGAAGTTCCCTCTCTGAAGAGCCATCCCTTTCCCCCTGCAAGGGCACAATTAAAGTCAAAGTCCTTGGAACCTGGAGGGATTCAATGTGTGCTGAGTGTGTGAAAAGTTATTTATCCAGTAGATAGACTATGCTAACCCTCACTGAAAACTCCTCTGTAGCACAGTGGCCTGGCTTGAGAGTGCTCCTTTGCCTCTAGAGTAGTCCTGTGATTCATTTAATAAAATATTCTTCTGTGGTTTTCTTCTGGTGATGTTGCGCAGAGGGTAAATGTGCTCCACACATGTAGGAAGGGACAAACATCTGTTAACCCTTCTGGACTTTACCAGACAGATTTTATTGAAACCTGGGAACAGATCTCACACCATTTCTCCGTTGCCAAATTTCAGGACCAAGATCTTGCTTAATATTTGCTGTTTTCTCCCTCGTAGGATCACTATGTTGTCATGCTTTGAACATATAGTGCTTTAGAGGAACAGTAGCTGCAAATTTTGATGGACTCTAAATGTTGTTTTGGATGTCTGGCATAGAGAGAACAACCAGCAATTTGATGGTTTTATTTCTCTGAACTTTCTCCCCCTACAAACTTCCTCTGACCATGAGACAGCTCTTTAGGTCAATGTGCCCATATGCATAGCACAGAACAGCCCTGGGTGGTCAAGCAGAGCAGTGTCTCCTTTCAGTCTCTGTAAGCTCACATACGTAAAACTCTTACAATGCACAGTTAGAAGCAGTCACTAAGCAAGAACAGCAATGAGGACTGGGAGCTTCCTGAGCTTCACTTTACCCCCAATTTTCTCCCCCTGCTACCCCCAGGGTCACAGAGGATGGAGAAGGAGGCTGTGCTCAGTTCATCACACATTGTCTCCACCACTCTTTTTCCCGTAGGGGAGGACTTCTCATATACTTCTTCTGCTCCAGCATAGGAGACATATCTTACACAGGAGACAGTCCTCCATGAGTCCTTCATGGGCTGCAGTTCTTCACAACCTGCTCCAGCATGGATCCAGCATACATTCCACAGAATGTAGTCCTTCAGGAACAACCTGCTCCAGCGTGCGTTCCCTGCAGTCCCCCCACAAGTCCTTCCAGCAAACCTGCTCCAGCATGGGCTTCTCTCTCCCTGGGTCCACAGGTCTCACCAGGAGACAGCTCTAACATGGCCTTCCCATGAGGTCACAGCTACCTTTGGACATCCAGTGTGTGGTCCTCCATGGGCTGCTGGTGGATATTTGCTTCACTGTGGACCTTCACGTGCTACAGGGGCACAGCTGCCTCACCATGGTCTTCAACATGAGCTGCAGAGAAGTCTCAGCTCTGATGCCTGGACCACCTCCTCCTCCTCCTTCTTCACTGACCTTGTGTCGCTGTTTAAGGGGACAGTGAATTTGAATAAAATAAGTTTGATATTAATTTTTTGAAACTTGTTTGGGTATAAAGATAGAAAGAGCTTCTATTAAAGCAGAAAAATAAAACATATATTGTGTATTAAAAACACTTATCAATGCAATGTGAACCCTCTTACCCCCACACCTGGAACCCACGGGTTAGCAGAGGGTAAGGTTTTTTCTAGCCAGCCAGGAGCCCGTAATACACAAAAAGGATCCAAGATGATGCTGAAGGTCCCCGATGTCGCAGCTGACATGTGGTCAATATAGCACCGTCAGAGGTCCCCAGGAGCACAGGGTCCTCCTCCAAGATCAGCATAGCCAAAAATCCCCTGGCATCTGGGTTCCACTGCTTTTATACCCTCTGTTCTGGCCCAGCTTTCCTCACGGCTCACACATGCATCTATGCTTTGTTCCCACGCCTTTCCCCTCCTCGGGGAGGTGTGGGCTTTCATTTGATTGGTCCCTCATTGCTCCTGCCTGCTTCTGGTCCCATATGGCGGGAAGCCTTCCCCGTTCCTGCCATGTGGCTCAGCCAAAATGGCATCCGTCTTCTCCCAGCCCCTAACTGGGATTCCACAACCACCCAGGCACAGGGCTCAGGCATCTCATGGGCCCATGCTGGGAACCTGCCACGGCGGCAGTGCCATAAACAGTGGAGAGGTGGGAGGCCACATGTGTCCTGTGGGGCCATATGCTGAGCTGGGCACCGCGGGCACGTGAGGATGGAAGGAAGCCGTGCACACCACGAGGGGACGGCGACCGGGAAACACGCGGTAGTGTCCCAGGCACGTGGGCAGGGGAGCCAGTGCGGTGCCACTCGATGCTTTTCTGATGGGTAGAAGGCTCGGCTCCTGCAGTGCTGGGGGCCGACCTGGTGCCGCGCCCGGCGGGAGCCACCAACAGCAGTGCAGCAGCAGCAGTGCCTGGAACAGCGGCATGGCGGGGGACGGCACGGCCGGGCTGGCGGCGGAGTACCCTCTCCCCACCACTGCTGTGGGGTCGGGCCACAGCGGGACCCCGGGGACAGCTCCCGCCGCTGCTTGCAAACAAAAGAGAAGAAGTTTTCCATAAAACAAAACCGTAACACCTTGGTGTCGGCAGGGGTGTTCCTCTCCCATACTCTCCCACCTCTCTTCTGCAACAACTGCAAAGGGCTTTTTCCCCCCTTTCTTAAATATGTTGCTATCACTGTTGCTGATGGGCTCGTTCTTGGCCAGTGGTGAGTCCCTCTTGCAGATGGCTGACATGTCGGACATGGAGGAACCTTCTGGCAGGTTCTCATAGAAGCCACCATGGTGGCCTCCCTCACTGCCACAACCTTATCACACAAACCCTGAACAATTAGGCAGTGTCAAACATGACCTAGGGGTTTTGGAAAATGTTGCAATCAATATGCCATCATCTAACCAACCAATAAATTTCAGTCATATGAATGAGGCTTCGAATGTCTGTAAAACCCAGACAAAGGGAAAAATTCAAATATGTGTGTCCTTCTTTCTTAAAATACAATCTGCAAGTAAATGGATGTAACACTTGGGAGCAGAATATTACAGAAGATATAATTTTCTCACGATTAAAGAAAGAAGTCTTCTTGCATCTAAATTTTCTCTTAGTTGTCTTCTTCCTCCAAAGTTTCAAAGCAAAATTATTGCTCTGCACTACTAGTATAAATTCCTGATGTTATTATTCAGAATGGTGCCAGTGAGATCTGAACATGATGCAACTCACAGCACTCAAGGATGGGGTTGATTACTATCACCAGCATAGAAAATCTTGTAATCAAATGCTCTGACAAAATTGTTTTTCAAATGAAAATGAGGTTCTGGTTAAATAAATTTTTGAGACTGTGTTTGCCTCTTTATTTCAGGGAATGTAATTCCTCTTCCAATCAATGGTCTCAGTTTTTGCTGTAAAATCAGAATCTTGAACCAAATGTTTCTTAATGAAAGCCCTGAGAGTTTGAATGTTACTTTTTGATTTAAAAAAAAAAAATAAGGTTGATTTCTTTTTAAAGAATAGTCACCTTCAAATTTTGTGTTTAGGGCTATTCTCTGATTTTATCACCTTATCAGACTGTTATGAATTCACAGTCCTGATCTATAGCTTGTCTACCAAATCTGTAGGATCTGCAGAAGCATACCTGGAAAGACTCTTGAACCTGAAATGAGGTAATCCAGGATTTCAGCTTTATTGGAAATGTTTCCAATCTTGTATTGTAACAAGTTGTGTATTTTCACCTGTTGAAATGGCTTTCCTTGAATGTCTCTAACTGAAAAATTGCTGACAGCACATAATTTGCCTATCAGCATCGGGCAATATAAACAGTGCTAATAAGCCAACAAGCATTTTTGTTCTTCACAGCTCTTTTGGTTAATAATAAGCCAGTATGGATCATGATTGTGTAGAGAAAGCCTTGAGGCTCCAGATCCCTAAACTGAAATGATGGTCACAAAGTTTTCCAGACTGATAGATAGATGAGAAAGGAAGGGATAAAGGAGTGCAAAGAAATAACAGGGAAATACTTTGGGGTTGCTTGGAATATTTACATTTGTCATTCACCTATTTTCAAGAAGCTGTCCTAATTCATGTCTAGTCCAGGTTTATCCCCTTACTCTGCTCCCATCTTTCATCATCTAACCATAAACCTGAATTTCTGTATGTGGAGAAGAGGTGTTGCCCGTATCTGAGGAAGGATTAGCAAGTGTACTTCTCAGGGCTTTGTGTGTGGGAAGGTGCACAACCTCCTGCCTGTATGCCTTCTGCTAGAGACCTGCATCCTGCACAAGAACATGGAACTCTCTCCACCTCTCAGTGCAGACCAGCACTTAAATGATGAATCTTGGTCAGACTGACAGTGACTGGGTGAGATCCAGTTCTTTTGCCTCTCACTGAGGCAGATGCTTCTGGCTCTGCTGGTCACCCTCATCTCTCCTTACTGTCAGTGGTGACACCGCCTCCACACATGTTTGTCTGTCCTGTTTGGGACACTGGCTTCAGCAGGAGACAACTGAAACCCAATGTCCCTGTCTACTGTTTATAAAGGGGTTAGGACAACTAACTCAGAAGGAGAAGTGCATAGTGGAAATACTGAGGAACATGAGGATATAGAAACAGTTGCACAGGTCAGGCTGAGGATCTGTCTTGTTGGGTATCCACTACCCAGCAGTAGTGGGGGAATGCCTAACGAAGAGGAGATGAGCAGAATAACCACCTAATGATACCCCAGGAGACCTTCACTGGCAGGGCAACTTCTTTGACTGCACTGAGATACTTCTTCACTGGACTGCTTCTCCTAGGGAGACCTCCAGTTAGGTCAGATAAATGCCACACTACATTAATTCTGTTACGGAAAACATCTGTGCAACAGGCAGAGCACTGGCTGTGAACCTCAGCCAGACCTTTCTCAGGCAGCAGGGGGTTTGAGGTGGCAGTCCCATTTATCTGCAGAGTGTTTTAGCTCCATCCCTGCTCTAGTGGCAGGTGGTTCTTGTGTCTCAGAACAGGATCTTGGTCAGCCATACCTATTTTTTCACCCTAGTTCTTCATTTGTATTTAAAACAAACAAACAACAGCAACAACAACAACAAAAAAAAAAACCACCAAAAAACATAAAACCCCTCTCTATTTTGAGGGTTTTCTTTCCCTACTGCCACTGAATGTTTTACAGACTATTTTTCTATAACACGTCTAGAGTGATGTTCCTGTCACCTTGAAACACGTTTCCACTTAGTCACAGCCTCTGTTCCCACCAGTGACAGCTACAGCTCAGGCAGCCCTGGGGTGCTTGTCCTAATGGTCTGAACTGGCATTTCTGATCTACTCATCAGCTGCATCCCTAACTCCTTGATTTTCTAACGTTATAAACTTGTTTTAAAATGTCACAGAATTCACACATCCAGGTACAGTCTTTGCTCTTCTGTACTCATGAACACTTCACACCTGTAATCACCAATTATGTTTGTAGGCAACTTGCAAAACTTGTATTTGTATGTGGGGAAGGAATAAAGCCTTGATATTCTGCCAAATTGAATCTTGCAAGCCTGTGGGAAAAAAAAATCGGTGTCTGAGATGGCCACCTACTTACACAGGTTACCTGTCTCACAAAGGGGGCTGCAATAACAGATCTTCTTCACAGCACACTGTGCCAAATCTCCACTAGGAAAGCAGATGGAAAAGAGAGGAAGGTTTGGTTGGCTCTGGGAGCATCTTGGACATACCACTATCTGCTGGGGAGCAGCCTGGAGATGTCATCCAGCTCTGACAGTCCAGGCTGAGGCAGGCCTAGCACTGGGGCTGAGGACTGAACACCAGTATGAGAAGCAGAAGGTTTGCTGCCTCCTGTGTGGTTGCAAGGAAACACCTGTCAGGGAGAAGTAAAGGCTCAGATCACTCCTCAGTCCAAGGCTGTGAGCTGATAGTGCATCCCAGAGTCAACAAGCACAGGATCTGACCTGGCTGGTTACTGCAGGCTCCTGACCCAGGCTCATTTACTGCTTGGGTGAAAAAAAAAAATTAACAAAGAAACAAAGAAAACACAACCCAAAAAACCCCGACAAAACAACAAACTAACCAATGAACCAGAAAAAAAACTCTTTGAGAAAGTCCAGGAGCAAAGGCTGGTGCATCAACTTCCTCCAACACTCCAGAATAAACAGGGAATATATGTCCCTGGTTCTTGTGCATGTCTGCCAATGTTTTTCATGTCTACACAGAGAAGCTGCAGGAAAGTCTATTGAAGGACACCTTCTCCTCTGTGCTTTGTCACAAAGATACTGCATGTGCCAGGCTTGGAGGAAAAGCCTTTGTGATGAGGGAATGGTCTTGGAGAGGAGGCCAGGCTCCTTGGTGACCTGACTGAATTTAGACAACCAGTAAACTTCTGTGTCATTTTCTGAGGCAATAAACTGCTCTGTCTTCCCCAGTCCTGTAGACAGAAGTGCTTCCTCTTTAGCAGAGACACTCTTAAGGCTGCATGTTGCTCACCTCCACCCTCTCCTGCCAGGGCCATGTGGGTGAGCCTGTACTTTGAGACATGCAGTGGCTGGTAGTTATCTGACTGTTGCAGAAGGTCACAAGTAAGGTCTAGGTGGAAGCATAAAGCGTGTCATCCCTGATTTCTGTCATCCCATAAGGCAGCAGCACTTCCAGAGGGAGTTCATTGCTGGCATGGTGGAGACACCCTCTGCATGTGGTGATTCCCATGAATTGCCTAGCTCTGGAAAGATGTTTAGGTGCCAGACAGTGCAGACAGGGGATTGCACTATTTAGAAGCATCCTGGAACATAGGAAGTGCTTTCTACACAAATAGTGATAGAATCAAGGTTGGTGAGAAGCTGCTATCAGCCAGCTGTCCCAGATCGATAGCTACCTAGTGATATTAACTGTGAGCATCTGAGGGATGTTTACCACATGATGGAGTGATTTACTCATGGGCAGTGACTAAGTGAGGGTCTGAAAGAGCAGCTAGTTCTCACCAAAGAGGCTGCAGACATCTCCTGTAGCATGCAAACCTATCCCCTGCAAGAGGGATCCTCCTCCAAGCGGATCATGAGAGGATACTAGTGGCAAACTTGTGGCACAGCCACATGTTACAGGTCGGACAAGTCACCCTCACTGTTAAATGCATGAGAGTGATACCCTGGTCACACGGCAGCTGAGAAACGGACTTTGCAGCTGAGAAATGGACTTTAAGTGGAAGCTGAATACATGCCAGTGGCAAGATGATAGGAGATGTGGCCAGTGAATTACCAGAACAATGATATTTCCCAATGGCAAAGATGCTACTGCTGGCTGGCATGGCATGAGCTCTGTGAGGATCAGGCATGAGTTTTGCTTGGTTCCTCTGAGATCATGCTAAGCAGCTCAGGCTCCAAGCACAGTCCTGAGTGTCTGTGGAATGGAAAGCAGGCAAGTGAAGGACATGAGAGCGGCCTGATACATCCACATTCAGGCACCTCACTCAGGCGTGCAGGGGACTATGCATCTTGCACTTGGTATCATGTTTGCATCGGTCTATTGCTGCAACAATGGCAGTGTTTAGAAATTGATTGAGGGCTTTGGGCTCAACGTCCCACCTCTTCCTTATCTCACAAGTGTGTTGTTCATGCCTCTTCATTAGCAGATAGTGCCAAGTTAAAACCACAAGACATGTAGGCAGGATTCTGCTCACATAACAAGAAGTGTCCAAGCCTGAGTTAGCTGTTCCCTTTGCGGCTGGTGAAGACACATGTATTAAACATGTTGTCTCCATCTGCCTGGTGCTCATGTTGAGTCAGTGATTAGCAGAGGCCCTTTGCTTTTCCTGAACACAGCTCAAGCGTTGCCTCTGAGGGCTTGGCTGGCTGCCTGGTCCTTGAGGGGAAAAACCTTGTGGAAAAAACATGCAGCTTTGTCTGCAACCGCCACTTCCCAGAGTCCAGCCTTGCTGCTCCTGTTGAGGGGGAACAAAAACTTCTGCAGCTATATGATGGGAACAAGGGCAGCCCTTGGGAAGAAAAGATGTGCTGGCCAGGCAGGGTCATGGAAGCAGAGGGACCTGTGCCAGGGTCTGGTTTGAGAAGGGTGGCTAAGGTGGAAAGCAGCATACGGCATAAGGACAAGCCACTGGATGGCAGGAGGGAGAACAGGAAATTTTGCTTTGCCAAATTCTAATTTGGATCCCTCTTCTCCCTTGGCTCATGGAGTGTCTAAGTGTAACTCAGTAAAAAAGACATGAGGAGCTTGCGTGAAACCATAGGGAAGGGCACAGAGGGTGTTTGTAGTATGGCCTCACTTCCTGAAGAGATTATTTCCTTCAGCATTGCTTCCATTGCTCCTTATTGTCTCTCACAAGAGTACCAGAGGCCCGGAGGCTGATGGCCCCATGTATCCTGCATCCAAATGGGAAGGAAATTATAGAATCGTAAAATGATTTGGGGTGAGAGGGACCTTAAAGATGATCTAGTTCCAACTCCCCTGCCATGGGCAGAGACACCTTTCACTAAATCAAATTCTTGGAGCTGATTCCAGATCCACTCAGAGCTAATGTTTCATCTTGGGAAAAGTGTTAAATCCATCTAGGCTTTGAAAACACCATGATATGAAATCTGAATTTAAAACAATTTATACATAGACCATCATAACATTTTAATGGGAAAAAATACACAGTCATTTCAAGCTTGAAGAGTCTAAGTAGTATGGTTTTGTACAAATGGCTGATATATTATTTGTTTATTGGGCAATCTACTTTTTTATATTGTTTGTCAGGCTATATAATTTTAGGTGAAAGCTTTTTAGCTTGCTGCACCTGCCAGAAGAACTTCCTTTATATACAGTTTTCTGCTCCAATGTGCATAAAAAACAGACCACTCATTGCCTTCTTACCCAGTCTTGCACTGTTAACCAGAACCTGGCTGTTCCATAAATTAGACGACCATATTAACAGTACTGCTTCACAAATGAGCTGAGCAGTAAATAGTTGATATAATTTGAGGTTCAAAAGAGTTTGGTTGGCAACAGTAACACTCATTTATTCAATTGGAGGTTTCCTAACTGCAGTGAGGAGTAGGAAGTGGACATCAGAGAGGAACAGGAGACCTGGTGCCTTCCACTGGAACTAATTCTTGGCGCAGGTGCCTTCCTTCCCCTGAGTCTCTGCCTGCCTTGGGCTGCTCTGGATCTTTGGACTGCACATTACTACAAGAGGAGGTAGTCTCTTACGTTGTACTGGTCTTGGGACCACTTGGCCCACATGGCTGTGGGGTTTCTGAAAGCTTCTTTCCTTCAAAGTGATGTCTCACTTCCTTTGGTTGCTATGATTAAATTACTCTCACCAAGGTTTCTGCAACGCCACGTGGATTTTATTGACTGTGAAAAACTGTTGTAGATACAATATAGGAGAACAGTCTCAAACCAAAAGATCTGATGGCCATGCCTGGTTAGAAACCCAGTGGCTAGGTGTTGCTCTGTTGAAGCCCACCAAGTGGCATTTTAAAGTTTAAAACCCAGACACAGCTTCTCACTGCTGCCTCAAGCGTTCGTCTGTTCTTCGGCAGTGCAGACACCATCTTTGTCAAGAGTCAGTGCAGGCCAGCCCAAAGCCTTTACAAATTCAAATTAACTGAAAATAACGACTGTTTTACAACTCCCCTGCAAGTGATTATCTTACAATCGCCCTGCAAGCACTCTGTGCTCACCACACAGCCTTGGGCTCCCTACCTGCTCGCTAAGAACCCAGCCTAGAGGTGCCCTTCCGAGGATCACACTCTCGATATATTTCTTACTAATCAGGAGAAACACTTATCACACGACTCTCTTGCAATGAACAAGACCAAATAGTCTCCTAAATCACATTAAGTGTTTTCTGACTGCCGCTTTTTAAAGCCTCCTGTTATTCCTAAAGCGTGGACCAAACACTGAGTTAATGATTACTGGGTGAAGTTTCAGTGGCTATTTTGAGGGGACAACCTTTTCCAGCCTTCTGGACACCTGAGGCAGGACACTTAATCAATGTCTTTGTCCTTGTCAGCTGATGCATTAAATCAGGTGGTGTTCAAGTACAGAAAATCATTTCGGGCTTTGACAACGTGCTTCCATTGTGCAGGTAAGGAGCAATAAAACCTACATGCATCATTCAGAGAACAAAAATCGAGACCAGCTTTCATTTAAATGTGCAAATCTATACCCATTATGTGTGTACAGTTCATCATCACTTCATAAAGATATTGATTTTTTTTTTAGTCTGCTGTGTAACTGTGGGTTTAAATCACAGCTTTTTGAACTTGAGCTGGACTTGCAAATCTTACGCAGAAGTAAATGTATAGATACCAAACAGAAATAGTATACAAAATAAGTAAATAATTACATAATTAAGAGACTGGAAAATACTAGATGGAAATGTAATTAAGATTAGGATAGAGAAAGAGAAAATGAAAGAGAGAGAAAATGAAAAAGAAAGTGGGGGAAGGCAAGGCAAGGGACAAGAAAGGCAAACAGGAGTTTCGTAGGTAAGTGGAAATATTCAAAGGTGCACAGATCCTTGGTATGTCTAAATTGCTCTTAAAACAGTATATTATAAATAAACAAAGCTAAGAGATATTATACTCCACAGTAAATATTTAGATAATTTTATATACAAAGGAAAACAGTGATCATTGCCATTGAGCAAGTGAGAAATTCATATTATTTAATTGATTCCACTTTTGTGTTGGTGAATTATCTGTGAGAAAATTCTGGTTTCTTTTCCTTCGTTTTTAAAACATGAGAGGTCCTAAAAAGAACTAGACCCATTGCAGTGTATTATTACAGGCAAGGAATTATAAGTGAAGAAATTGATTGAACAGCTTTAATTGATACCCCATCTACTTACTCTGTGACATGGCATTTTGTCTGCTGACCTCCTCCTGTTCCTTCCTAGGACTCTTCTCTTACCTACAACATGTTTTAGACAAACTCAGTTTAAAAAACTCTGCATTTGTTCTACTTTGCTTCCTGAGGTCCTTGACTCCAAGATTTATTCACTGCTGATTTTATAGCACCCATGCTCAGAGGGCACAGGGACATCTTCCTAGTACTTCCCACTCTGGAATCTGAAGGTTCACAGCACCTCCAGGGCTGATGTGGTTTTAGTTATTGACAGAATAATGAAATCTGGTGTTTTGATTTTCAAATGGATTTCAATCATTGCACTACCACGTAAATACCTTCTGAAATCCACATTAGATCAAGTGTGGTGAGGCTAAAAGTGGTCAGAAGTGCTGCTGGACCCATTGACAAAGAAAACACCTACGTGGACAGCACTGGAGGGACAGCACTTTTGGAACCCAGTTCTTGTGACACTGGGTGTTCACAACCAGACTCCCCAAAAGCTTCTCCTTCTCTTGGGAGTACCTCAAGCTGCTGCAAATCAGTCACCCAGAAAAGAAAGGTGTTTGCCACCAGAAACCCTTTCTGGAAAATTTAACCAGATTTATCAGATTTATCAAATTTAAAGATTTATCAAGGTTACGTTATTTCCCTTTGGTCACACCTGCTGGGGCACCGAGCAGTACAACACAGGTCCTGCTTCCCACTTGGGCAGAAGGCTTGTGAGAGCATATCTTCCTTCTCTCCTGCTCCATGTTTTTCCCTGTCAAAAAGTCTGATTGGTGCACTCTTGGGTCTCGCCCAAAGCTAAATTAGGAGCATGTCCAAACCTAGACCTTCAAATGCTTTCCTCTGAAAGGTGTGTTTTGCATAAACTACCTTCCTCCTCCATGCCCAGAGCTGGAGGATGGAACATGAGGAATATATCTCAACCCTTCAGCTACTTGGGGTCAGTATCACAACTGCCACACAGCGAGCTCTCATTCAGTCCTGAGGTCTAGGACAGGGATCTGCTCACTGTTGTAATTAAGTTGTAAAGGACCTAGCTGATAAGGTTTAAGATGTGTCCGTGCAACCTGTGTGATGTGCAGCAGTTCAAAGCTTGACTAAATGTAGGCAGTTTTGCACAGAGAGATTGCTCTGGAGGGACATTGCTGTGGGACAGCATCCCAGCAGGATTTCTAACATAACTTAAATCCAGCAAAGAAACACAGCAGCTGAGAAAACAAGGCAGGAAAATTCTGTGTATGGTTGCTGTCTCCAGACTTCAGCCATTCCAGTCCTCTACTCTGGTCTGTGATCAGCCATACGTTGTCACTCTTGTTTTCAGAGACTTGCAGAGAAGGCAACAATTCCACACCTTCCCCACACAGCCAGCTGCTGTGTGTCATGGTTTCCCAGCTTCACTTTCCTACCAGTCCAAAAAATTTTAAGGGAAGTTTCCCCACAGGTTTGGTGAGTGGCACAGATACAGGATGGAAAATTTCCGCTCAAATGGTTGAAGTCCAGCAACGTTACAAAGGACAAACAAGAGGGGAAGACTATGGTGAGAACTGCCAGGTGCCACCTGCATGGCCAGATTCTGTCTGAGCCTCAAATCCGACATGCCTCAAAGAGCTTGGAGTTTAGGGGAAAAATCAAGTGGGCAAGGGATGTGAGGAGAAGTTCTTTCAGGACTATGATTCTGCCCTGATTTTTTTTAGGTGTAACTATCTGAAAAAATATCTATATTCATATGCATATTGATTTTTTTCTGCTCGTATCTGGTATAATAAACATTAAGTGAAAAACAGAAAGTTGTATGGAGCAGATAACATGGAACAGCTGTGTTTTCAGTATGAAGGCCCACAGTATTCAAAAGTAACTCCTCAACTCATCTTACAAAACAAGTGTCTTGTCTTCCCTGGTGATAAGCAATATCCCTACCAGAAAATGCAACCATTAATATTGGGGGAGATGGACAGAGATTAAAAGGTGTAAAATAGAAAGTGTAAAAAGAGACTACACAAATAAGATCCTCTAATATTCTCAGCCTTCCCAAGGCAACTTTCTTATCTATTTCCTGGATAAGGTCTTCAAAATGGCTTACATAAATGTGTCTTCCTGCAGTTCAAGCTGTGGCCCACACCTGCAGTGCGAAGAGGCTGATGTGTGGTGGAAAGAGCAAACTGAAGTTGCTGTGTGCTGATGCTGAATTGCTCAGAGACCTAAAAAAGCTTCTTGCAAAAAAAAAAAATCGAAAAACCACCACCAAACTGATGAACCAGTCTTACTTGAGGGCAGGTGGAATGGTTCGTGCTCTCATTTTTATCGTTAGTGCTAAGAGGGAAAGACAGATTTGTTTTCACAGGGTTATTGATTATTAACCAGCTTTGTGAAAGGTTAGCTTTCTTCTAGATACAGCCATGGGGGGAGTTAAAAATCAATCCCTGGGAAAGCTCTGTTTCCCAGTCAACTTCTTCTCCCACTGCAGTCCCTTGCCATGGATATAACTTTCTAGCATTGGTTTGAGCACAAATGAGAGAGAAAAAGAAGTTATTGTGAATATATTTCACTCACCTTCAGTACTTCTTTTCTGTCTAAATGTGGATTCCAGAAAAGGTGTTGAGTCGTTAAATATTATACAGATACAGAAAATCAAACCAGATTACTTTAAGGAAGCGTGACTGAACTATACTCTTTACTATTTTATACTCTAATTAGACAATCAGGGTGGGGGAAGAATGATAAAACTCTCATCAGTCATAACAGGAAAGGGAGCTTAATTGGGTAAGGGTTCACAAATTATTTGCATTGAAAGGCAAACAAAATGCTTCTGTCACCTTTCCTAGGGAAAAAAGTAATACTGCATCCAGATGGTTTTACATTTCACTGATCTCAGCAGCCTGTAGTGATATCTGTCAGACTACTGTGGAAGAAGTGGACAAGACTTCCAAAATACGGTGACTCACTTTAAGCCCCTATATTAACCATATAAAGGTGAGAACACTGTAAATGCCCTTGAATTTCAAGAGGCATGTTGCATATGTTGGCACACATTTTAAAACCACATAGATATGTCATTAGGTATGTGATTTTACTTTCCAAATCTCTGATCATTCAGAGAGATTTGTATTATATTGTAAAGTTTTAGGCTTCATATAATACAGACTAAGAGTTAACTATGCAGATTGCCTCTTCTCTGTCAGGCAAACACCAGGCTAGAGGAACATGATAGATCTTAACAAGTCCTTAAAACATTCTTGAATCTAGTATGGTAATTCAAGTATTGCAGTGCAGTTATTGTGTGATCTTACTGTAGGATATCCACAGCTGAGCACCTGAAACATTTGTTACTGGTGCTCAAATATCTGAATTCCTATGCCTGTGTTGAGTATAATTACAACTTGCTCTTTCACTTAGCATTGCTGCTATCACCACCATCCTTCAATTACTATTATACAATCATAGATTCACTTTTGTTTAATCTCTTGGAATAGCAAGTTTACTATAAGAATTTTTATTTATAATAAAAATACAAATATCTTAAGGGCAAGTGGCAGAGGATGGGGCCAGCCCCTTTTCAGAAACAAGACAAGAGGCAACAGGCACAAACTGAAATGTGGGAAGTTCCATTTGAATATGAGGAAAAGCTTCCTTGCTGTAAGGGTGATGGAACACTAGAACAGGCTGCCCAGAGAGATTGTAGAGACTCATTCTCTGGAGAAGTTGAAATCTGGAAGTTGTTCTCAGCCTGAACTACAACTGTATTAATTGTTGTGGGACCAGGCTCATGCATCAGAGACAATAGTGAGTTGGAAGTATTCCAGCTCATGAATTAAGCTGGGTGATCTAAACATGTCAGCCATAAATATCCCCAAGTTATGAGAGGCTTCTATGGTCCTTAAAAACTTCCTAGACCAGGAAAGTACAGCATCTCCAGCTAAACTGCAGATAGGCTTTAAGGCAACAGAGAATCTACCTGATCAATTGTTAATTTGTTCTAGTGTGCAGCATGTCCTTTACTTCTCTTTTCTTTGTTTTTAATGGTTAAAACTTGGCTGTACATTTATCAGTGGGAATAAGATTTGTATCAGCCATCTTTTCTTTGTGTGGTTACCTTTAGACTGAGGATGGCCAAGTTTCTTATCACTCCAAGTCTGCCAAAACCACAGATTTGGGAAGTAAGAACAGGGAGATGACAATGTATATACAGAAGACCCTGGGCTCACCGTTCGAAGTCCACATAAGAGCTAGAGAAAATGATGCAACTTTTATTTATTACATTGTGCTTGTACATCTCAAGGCTCTCTTGTCACAAAATTAAGACTGATTACATGCAGCCAGGTGGAGGGGTCAGCAGTGTCTCACACAGCAGCACTTAATCTGGGGAACACTTTGCCACAAGGTGATGGAAGGCAAAATGTTTACATAAGGCTTCAGGGGAGACTCAAAATGTGGAAAAATCAGCTGAAGACTATAACATTCACAGCACTCAGGAAATCCTTGGAGTAGAAAGTAGTAGTAGTAGATGTTTTAGTGCCTTATCTCATAGGCACACTCTGCTGTGACTGTCTGAGTTGATGCATATGGGCAACATTTAGGGATGCAGTGATGTCTGCAGAGCCCAGTTCTCGGCCAAGCAGGGCCAATGACATTCCCATCACTCCCACCTGTCTTCTCCCTCACCCATTTTCCACATCGAGTGGGTACTCGGGTGGAACCTACTCACATCTCAGAAGTTTCTGCTGGGAACCCACCACTGAGGAGGGACTCTTGAGCCAAGTATCAGTGATTGTATCCCATGGAGGAGGCAGGGCAGTGGATATCACTGGGCTCGGGCTACAGCTGGGCTGAGCTCCCCACCCCGTGGGCCCCCGTCTGCCGGACATCACCACCTCCAGGGCCTGGCCGTGGTCCCCAGTGCCGGGATACCCAGCGGGGCCCTTTTCCTGCACTGCAGCTCGGCGACTTGTTGTTAGAACGGCAAAGCGTGCCCTTATCACCTGCTCATGCAGGCAGAATGAAAGAGAATTAGCTCTAAATTATATGAAATTCATTTGCTTTGAAGGGGGAAGTGTTTGCTCTGTTTATATAGAGAGAGGACCGCATTAAGACCTCGGGTAATGGTCCTCCCTGGAGATGAATCAATTTGCTCTGGTTTTTATGGCCCCGAGTTTGTTTGTCCGTGCCGGTTCCCCGTCGAAAACTCGGGGTAGTAAATGCTCCGGGGAGCAGATCTGTGGGGAAGGGGCTGGGAGTTGGGCTGAGGTCGGATAGCAAGACGTCTCCGGATCAAAGAATACCCGTGTCTGCAAGAGACCAAAGTGGAGGCATCGTGGGCTCGGGCGTGCTGAGCCGGCGGGGGGGAACCACCACTAAGGGAGCTGCGCATCCCCTCCGGCTGCACACCGGCTACGGGCTCCGTCGGGACGCGTACCTTACCTGGCATGCCAGGGGATGGAGGAGGCGGGTGCCGGGAGCGGGGAGCCCGAGCAGCAGCGATGTCTATCGGTAATTCCCGCTAATAAAATACTTTTTCACTATCCGCACTATAATTGGTTTACAGCCTTTTTTGTTTATTTATCCATAAGAGCTGCTGTTAAATGGCTTGGGAAAGCAATCGCTTAATGGCTCAATATTGAATCAAAGGTTCAGTGTGCTTTCTAAGAGATGGGGGACCCGCGTGAGTTCAGAGCGGAAACTCATTTTAAGTGTAATGGACTGGGCGGATTTATGATCCCACGGAACCTGGTGCAGGAGCAAGGTACCGGAACCGTGCTGCCTCGCCGCTCAGGGGATGATGGACCTCCACTAGCCGGATCGAGCCAAGCCAGGCCGAACCGATCGCACCGGTCCTACATGGAGCTGCGGGTGCGCGCCCCGACGGCTGCGGCGAAGCCCTGGTGTTCGGGCAAGCGGCTGAGAGGAGGCAGGACGGGCAGATAGGGAGCGTGCCTGCGCCCGAGCCGGGGAAAGCGGCGGCCGGGCCGAGCGCAGGGAGGCAGGGAAATGATCTTTGTCCCTTTCGGTAGCTCTCCGCCTTCTCATAGCCTCATCACCAAGTCAACCGGCACCAGCTAGGAGCAGATTATCTCAGAGGGTCAACACATTGCAGCCCAAGCCGCGGGGAAGGCTCCCAAATTTACCCCTTGGGCAAACAATCCGCTGCCTATCGCTCGCTCTGGCGATAGCATTGTGGTCTCCGCCGGCCGCATCCCCCCTGTGCAGGGGGGAAATGGGCAAAAAGCCGGTCCTGGCCTTCGCCTAAGGCTCCGGCACAAGTGTCCTCACAAAGGAGCACCCCATTCCCGCACCCTGCCCTTCCCCGAACACCTGCATCCTTAGCCGAGATGTCCCCGCAGCCCAAAGTGCCCTGATGCAAAACCCCTCAAGGAACCGAATCTATCCGGCCCCCGAAGGCATTTCCCGTTCGTGCCCAGTAGGTGTTGGGTGATTATCCGCTCCTGGGCAAGCGAGGAGGGGAGTTTGGGGGTGTTTAGGGACCATTCTTCGAGGAGCGACCTGCGCGTCGGGGCAACCCCCCGACCTTCTACCCGGCCCCGCAAGCCTCCCGCCGCAGGTCTCCTCGCCCCAAAGAAGGGAGTGGCACCCGGCAGAAGGTTAGGGGGTCCCGGGGCCGGCCTGACTGAAGAGAAGGGAGCTGCGGAACCGGGGCCACCCCGGGTGGCCTCTTACGGCCCGCGCCCCGCCCCGGAGGGCTGCGGGAGGGCTCACGTGGGGGAGAGGCGCCTATGGGGAGGCGGCGGGAGCCGGGCAGGGCGGTGGGGCCCGGCGGGGCCGCCAGCTGTCAAAGAGGCATCCCGGGCTTCGGAAGCGGGAGCAGCCCTATGTGTCCCTAAGCTGCGCGACCCCCCTGACCCCACTCGCCATGAACACCGAGGAGCAATATTACGCCTCGGCGCAGCTCTACAAGGAGTCGTGTGCGTTTCAGAGAGCCCAGGCGCAGGACTACAACCCCAGCCCCCCGGCCTGCCTGTACATGGGCAGGCAGCAACAGACTCCTTATCCCAGCGCCTTAGGGGCTCTCGAGCAAGGCAGCCCGCCAGACATTTCACCTTACGAGGTGCCCCCCATCACTGAGGATGCCGGGGTCTCCCACCTTCATCACCATCACCATCAGCCCCCTCATCTTCCTCCTCCCCACCAGGACGCGCTGCCTTTCACAGACGGGGCGGACACGGGGGCTATAGAGGAGCCCCGAGTGCAGGTGCCTTTCGCCTGGATGAAGTCCACCAAATCTCATGCCTGGAAGGGACAGTGGACCGGTAAGCCCCGCCGCCTCCCTCTGCCTCTGCCCCCCGCTTTTGTCTCTCTCGGCGATCAGGAACCCTCCCTTGCACCGGTCCTA
Organism: Calyptomena viridis; assembly: GCA_013390005.1. NCBI lineage: Eukaryota > Metazoa > Chordata > Aves > Passeriformes > Eurylaimidae > Calyptomena > Calyptomena viridis. Next base: position 509,671 of record WEIV01009763.1, read on the forward strand.
CTCCCACCGCTCGGATGTACTGTGGGGAGGTCCTGGAGGGTCGCTTTCCCCCAGCCAGCCCCTCAACACCCTCTGCTCTGGAGCTGCTACCGTCGGGTGGAACGCCGGGGAGAGAGTCGACACTCCAGTCCCCGCCGGCGGGCTCATCACTCCCTGCGCCTGAGCAATTATTAACGAATTATTTTTCACCAGTTAACTAATTGTGGCCAACTTGGGATAATATGCAAGCGCCTCCCGGGCGCTGCTGCCTCTCCGAGCATGGTGTCTCCGCGGGCGCGGTGAGCTCCGCGCGGGGGCCGAGTCGGCGGAGGGGCGCGGAGACACCTGTGAGGTGGAGCGGGCGGGGAAGTAGCATGCAGGGTGGAGAGCAGGGGACAGCCTCGCGTTCCTGCGCCCACTGTGCAGTCGCGGAGCAGTCCCCGAACCCCCGGCGCAGCCGCCGAGCCCCTCTTCGCTGCCTCTCGGCTTTCCTCGGCGCAGAGCCCATCTCCCGTCCTGGCTTCTCTATCCCACCCCTTCTGTTTCCCGGCGGGTTCTAGCCATAGTTGCACCCCTCCAACTGAAAAAAACAGAGCAAGGAAAACAATGCACAAACGAAACAGAGCTGCCAGTGAGGGGAAGAAACTCTATCTAGGCAGAAAGTTCCGCTGCCCAACAATATTTCTGTCTCTACCTGCACAATGTTATCGTGTCCTGCGCCTCCGTCACGCCTATACGGCAAATATTATATTAATGGCTTTGTTCAAATAGACAGTTGAAAAAAGGACCGGAGTATTAAAGTTACCATGAAATAGTCTGGGAATTGCATGGGGCAGACCGAGGGGGAGGGAAGGACAGGCGGCAGTCCCCCGTCTTCAGGGAGGTGCATCCGCCGGCAGGGGTAGAAGAGCGCGCTGTCCCAAGCCGCGGACACAGCGGCAGAGACTGTGCCAGGGAAAAGCTGGGGAGAGGAAGAGAGAAAGTCCGATAGTTTTTCTTGAGTTTAATGAACTTCTGGAATAATAATAATATTAAAAAAGAAAAAAGGGCCAAACTTTTTATCTATACCTTTTTTTTTTTTTCCCTCTGTCTCATGTACCCGAGGAATGGCAAAACCAGCAAAGTGAAACTTTCCCCTTTTAACCCTAAACCTCTTCCCAGATCTCCTCAGCCCTCCCGGGAGGTGCAGGCAAGGGCCGTGCATTACCCGGTCGGTGCGATGTGTTGCAGGCACAGGCACCACCGGTCCGCTCCTGCAGGAGAACGCCTGCAGAGCTAAAGGGGTCCCCGCCCTGTACCAAGTGCGACGGGGCTCTCGTAGCCAAATCCCGGCATATTTTGTACTGTATATGTGGCAAAGTCTATAGCCCGAGGATTTGTTTTTAATGGAAACCCTTTGGATGTAGGCGTCCATGGACACCGCGGGGCTTTGCGTTGTTATTGCCGGGGAAAGGCGTCCATCGAGGCCGCGCCGAACCCGGCCCGATGTCACCCGCCGTGCCCGGCTGTGGGCTCAGTCTCCGGCCCGGGGCTTGCCGGCTGTATCCCGGGGCCCAGTCGGCCGCGGCCCTCAGACAGATCCCGGGTGTTTCGCCTTCCCAGTAGCGCTAGTTTATTTTACAGTAACAGAACAATTTTTTTTTCAGATACAATCATATGCATACGGGTTTGTACATAGGATTAGGTTTACATTTCTATACATATATACATTGATTTTAATATATATTCATACACACACATCGGTTTGTATTTAAACATATATTTTAAATACATATATAAGTTTATATACATAGGTTTATTTTTACAAACGCTGTATACATAAATATAAAATTGTAGGAACAGGAAGATGAGCGGCGAGAGAGTCCAAGTAGCTCTCTTGAAATGACTGTGTCATTCTGGCTGCTTAAATCACCTTTCCCCACAGATGGTATCATCCCCAAAAGCATGCCCAGCTGGGCTCTGGCACTGGCAAAAGCGGCCCTGAGTTTCAGTGCCCACCTCCGGCCCATCTCGATGCGGCCGCCTGTACCACCTGTGCCCCAGTGCCGGCGCAGGACTGCGGCGGCCGCGCTGGGAATGGCGATTCTGCAACAGCTTCTTTTTACAGGAACGAGAAACCCAAAGTTTCACCAACCTGGCCAAACGAAGGGGCTGCGGTCCCGCTCCCTGCCCCGGCCCCGCTCCCGGTCCTGCAGGGCCACTTATTATTATTGCTTTGCTTTAGAGTAGTTTTTTGGTGTGTTGGTTTGTTTGGCATCTTTTGTGGTTTGCTGTGTTTTGTTGGTTTTTTTTTTTTGTTTTGTTTGAGGGTTAATTTTTTCCATTTTGGGTTTGGTTTTTTTTTTGTTTGTGTGTCTGTGGTGGGTTTTTTCCTTTTCCCTTTTTTGCCTTTTTTTTTTCCTTTTTTTTTTTTTTTTTTTTTTAAACAAGAATTTAAGCAATTGCAGTCCTGGATCCGGGAGCCCTTCGGAACTTTTCGTGGCACACAAACGGTGGCACGTGAGCGTCTCCCCCGTGAAGGGACGGCGCTTCACTGAAAACTTTATCCAAATTATTGTTAAAAATATTAAATTATTATCAAATAAAATAACAGCAGTTGTGACAGCCGCCACCAGCACCACCTCCCTGTGCCCCGCCGAAGAGCTGCCCGAGGCCTCCCCCTCACCGCGTTTGCTTCCCCTCATGTGTCCTCCGCGCCGCGCAGGGATGCGGGGATGAGGCCTCAGTAGGCCGATGGGGCGGCCGAGTGGGCCGAGGCTGACTCTCACTTCTCTCCAGGGGGGTCCTACGTGGTGGAACCGGAGGAGAACAAGCGGACGAGGACGGCGTACACGCGGGCACAGCTGCTGGAGCTGGAGAAGGAGTTTCTCTTCAACAAGTACATCTCCAGGCCACGACGGGTGGAGCTGGCTGTCATGTTGAACTTGACCGAAAGGCACATCAAGATCTGGTTCCAGAATCGGCGGATGAAGTGGAAGAAGGAAGAGGACAAAAAGCGAGGGGCGAGCAACAGCAGTGACCCCGAGCAAGACTGCGTGGTGTCCTCCGGGGAGCTCCAGACCAAGGAGGATCTCCAGCCATGCCCCGCCGGCAACCTGCCCTCGGGGGCCTCCAGGGACCTTCTCGCCCCCAGTCTAGCCCCCAGAAGACAGCAGGACTCTCGGTGAGCCGCGGGGAGCCCCACGTCCCGGGACGAGGAAAAGGATAGAACCGGGAAAAGAGCCTAGAGTCTGGCGCCGGCTTCCCGCCGCCGTGCCGTGCCGACCCTCTCCCGCCTTCCCCGGGGGAAAATCGGTCCCTCCACTCCAAAACTCCCGTCCTCTGAACAATAAATGGAATATGTTCGGCTGTAACAAGGAGAGGCTCGCTGTGTGCCGTAGGGCCGTAGGAGGCCACAGGGAGCCGCCGAGATGGCAGCGAGCTGGGCCCGCTCCCCCGAGTACCCGCACCGCAGCGAGCGCTACGGGGCAGCTTCCCCCGGGGAAGGCGGGTTTCGGGTGGCCACCGGCTGTGCGTGCAACTCCAGGTGCACGGAGTGGTCTGGGAGCCGGAGGAGAAAGGAGGGCACGCTGCCTTACCTCGGACGGCTGGCCGGTCGTGGCGCGCGTCCCGCCGTCTCTGTCGGGGCACAAGCGCGGACGTGGAGCCGAGCATCCCGGATCATCCACAGCCTGGCACGCCGCCGTTCCCGTCCCTTCCAGTGGCACTAGGGCATCGGCTCTACCGAGGACTCCCTCAGGACTGTTACTTACTTCTTTGGAAACTGCGATTTGATTTATTTCGTTCTTTTTTCCTTTGGGAAAGATAGTGGGGAAAAAAAAGAAAGAAAAAAATAATTAAAAAAAACCCCGAACCAACAGACAAAAAGCCCACGTGTTCTGCGGGCAGCACTTTTCTCCCCCGATGATCGACTCCCGATGATGGGCACAGTCCCTCCTCCAGGATTCGCCAGCTGTGGGAACCCTGCGCTACAGTTCGCGACTCTGCGCCCCTCTGGGCACCTCGGGGATTCCGCGGCGCTCAGAGCTCCACTCGCCTCCTCGAGGGGTGACTGCGAGCCCAGAGATGCAACAGAAACGTTGCGGGTAATTTGCGGGCAGCGAACAGAGGCAGATGGGGCTGCAGAGAGCAGGACGTGTCAGGGACGGTAAGGCTGGTCCCGGGGACATTGTGCTTTGCGGAATAGCTCCTGCCTCTCTTCCAACTCTTCCGCAAACTCGGACTCTGCCTTGTAGAGGAGAAACCTCCTTGCAGCATAAGCTGGTCTCCCGGCGCGGCTTTCTGCGTGGTTTTTCTCTGCAGACCTTGTTTTACACCCCAGCAGAGCCTGGAGGCCGGCTGCCTCCCAAGGCGCTACCGAGCACCGGGGACTTTTCCTGGGTGTTATTTGTCGGCCCGGCCTGGCTTGCGGGAAAGCCCAGCTCGACTTCGGGCTGGAGTGGGGACAGAGCCTGGCCGGGGCTTCCCTGTGGGAACACGCATAACGGAGGCCCGCGCCAGCCGCCCCGGACCCAGCCTGTCTTCTCTGCTGCCAGGAACAGCTTCCCCGTCCCGACAACCGCGGGAACTTCAGCTAAGTGGGAAAAAAATCACATGCAAACTATAAAGAAAAAACTGCCGTTGGATGGAAATAGGAACTGTCCGGTTTGCTACCAGTCAGGCGGATCCACCTCCTCTCCTCGACGGGGAGGTTCCTGCCCTGTACCGGCAGCAGCAACCCCTCGAGCATCCCTCGGGGACCGCCGCAGTCCCTGTCGCGCTGCGGGCCCAGGCCATAGGAAGAGGAAAAGGAGGAAGAGAAGAGCCTGTCCCGCCCTGGCCAGAGGATGTTCCCAGTCCCTCGGCTGAAAGAGAGGGGGAGAGGAAGTAACTTAGCACAGCTCTATAGGGTTTTCCCATCTTACATGGGACTTTTAACACTAAGGTGGAGACTTGAACGGAAGGTTTAATTTGTGTATTGCTTTTCTTTGCTTTGGGGACATTAAGGTCTAAACAGGAGCATTTCTAGTAATTTTCCCTACAAGTTGCCTGAGAAATTTATCGTCTGAGCCTGTATATTCTTATTCATCAAAAGGCAGTCAATAAGTGAGAACTTTTACAAATGATTATATGAGCAAAATTCAAATAAAGCTGTTCTGCTCAAGAAGCAAATCATAATATTAATTAAAGTATCATTTCTTAAACTTTTGGGGGATATAAAGCCACTTTTAAACCTCAGTGTTTCTAATCACTATTCATTGGCACTAACCTGTCACCGTAATACGCAGTGAAACAATTTACATGTACCATTTACAATGTCTGGCGCTGACATTCCAATTCGGGATCCACTGTAACAATAGATCTAGCGGCACAAAAGACATCTCTCACACGAAACACCACGATTTCATGGTAAGATTTGTAGAGCACATTGCCTTGAGTGAGCAGCATACACAGCGGCTGAAATGTTGCCTGTCCTTTCTCTAGTATAGTGCATTCAGTTTCGTTTTTCTTTGTGCACTGATGTGAAAATTAAGAACTTGCACAATTGATTTGAATCGTTTGTCCGTGGTACCACGGTATTTTTGTTAGTAAAAGCAGAATCAGACCTGCCTGCTTTAGTCTCAATGAATAAAGTTTTTTGGTTTGGGTTTTCGGTTTTTTTTCCATAAGAGTCGATATAGTTTATGGATTTAGCACATATACCTATATTCACCCCCTTTACAACTTCACCAATGGAAAAATTAACACTTACCTAAATCACGACAGCTCTGGGACCCTGTAGAGCTAAAGATTCACACTAACTTCACCTGACAGAACAGCCAGCCCTACAAAGTGCTGGGGAAAGGCAAGGCTGACATGGAGAACTACAGCATTGCTAGAGTACTTGTGCCATGTCATCCCACCAAAACCAGTTGTCCAGATATATCCATCTTCTTCGGAGACAGCTCCCCTCATGTTTATAATTCATATGCAATCACCTATCCTAGGATAGGATTTCCACAAAACCTTCCAAAACTACTTTTAAAATTAGGCAAGAGGTGAAAAGTGTGAGATGTCTTTTTATTTTCTTCTTGGGCAATAGTGAAATCCTTTAGCAGGCGTGGGGTAGGTATGTCTCCAAGAAGTTTATGTGTTCAGTGTTCATTATTTTAAAGAAAAGCTGAGCAACATTCAGGGCATTTTTTCCCCCCCTAGGTGCACCTGGCTCTGGTATCCACTGTCTTCAGGGAAGATAGTGAGGATTAAAGTCTTTGCACAGGCAACACCTACTCATATTTTGCTCAGATACACCCCCCAACACCACAGTGAAAGCATTCTTCTCCTGCTTCTGCAATACTGAGACATTTAGTATTATTTAATGAAAAACCACAAAGCAGGACCTCTCCTTTCTCCAAACAGGGCTAAATGTCTAAGGTGAATGGCACACAGTTAGGCCAAACCTGACAGGAGCTTGGGGCTGCTATCGCACACAAGTCAGAATCTGCTGCCATCTGGGAAGCTACATCTGCAGTCCTGTTGAGGCCATGCTTTGACAAAGGGAAACAGGAGTTCATGTAAACCTTGTGCTAACCTTGGTTTTACCTCCCCACCACAGTACCATGTCTCAGGACTTTGCAGTGTTGGCCCTATGAAAAATAGGATTGCAAGTCTGTATTTGTCCCCTCCATTACAAACCCACGTTTTCCTGAAAATCCTTACATTTATGAATGATTATGCCCATAAATAAATTCTGAAAGCTGTGATTTAACCTAAGGTGTGAAAGTCTTTCCAGTCTGACATTGAAGGCTACTACCTCCCACACTGTGGTTGCTGCTGCTGCTGCCATGACCACAGCTGAGGAGAAATGTTGCAGACTGAGAGAAGAAATAATGCTCAGAAAGGCTTCAGTCCTTTGAAGTGCAACAAGGGATAGGATGCCAGCCCTGCAACGACCACCAGCTGGGTAATGCACCTTATATTCTGTCCTCCACATGGGGCAGTGTTGGCTGGGGTTCAAGTGCTGGGTTTCAAGGCTTATTTTGGGAGTAGAAAGAAATACCATTGGTCTCCCTTCACTCCTGATAGCTTATAGGGTTGTTCTTACGAGGCCTTTTCACGTAAGTCTAGGCAACTCATGTAAATACACATGCACACACATGGCTTCCAACAAACTCTGATTCAGAAAGGCAATTCTCTTTCTTCTTTCTTCTACCATGGATGGGGATAAGAACGGCCAGATCTTCAATGATATTTTTACAGCAGTGAGGAATGTGTCTGGTTTAACATCTAGGGAGGACAATGAAATGTGGGAACACGTGTTAGTAGTGAACATTATCTACTTTCACTTATCCACTAATTACATTAGTCGAACATTTATCATTTATCCTCATTTATCATTTATCCTGTTCCACTGGCTTCTAGCACCCTTTATGGTATTTTTCAATGCACCCTGACAGCACCCACATGTATTGGCAGTGCTTTTGCTGCCAGTACAAAGAATGGTGGAGCAAAGGGGAATGTTCATGGAGACAAGACTTCTACTCTTCGTCTTTCTCCATGTCCTCTCCTCCCTCCACTTCTTGTCCTGGTATGTAGCTACTCTGTTCCCTAGTGCTTTTGGGATCACAACATATGCAGGAACAAATAAAATGCAAAGGAAATGAGCGGAGTCCCTCTCTCCCCAGCATGCCTCAGTGATGAGTCAGGCTCCGCCAGTCTCATTCATGCAGTAGGAAACACAAACACGTGGTTCCTCTACTATAAGGTCTGACGCACTTGCTGCCTCATATCAGGGTTTGTTCCAGAAATCGTTTGCTTACAGCAGCAGCACTGGAAGGAGGAAAGGCTGCAGTTGTTCTGCTTCTGCACAAGATGTCTTTAGGCATGTTTACCGGAGCCCTGATATCTGGCTCTGTATGCCAGGATCCGCTAGGCATAAGAGGCAGGTGCCTTGTCAAACAGCCATGTTCTTCACTAACAACCCAAAAATACGTTGTAAGGGCAGAAGCTCAAGAGATGAGGGTAAGCTTGATCAACAGGCCAAGAACAGAGGCATCTCAAGCAGGTGCGGAACACTGGCAATGAGAGGGTTGCTGGGCTTTTTCTCATGACAGAGCTGATCTGGGTACAATGAGCTGGTGACAATGGCAGTTTATTTTCTCTGTCTTTTGGCTCAAACTCAGGAGGAGAAAAGCATCTGCTCAAACAAACCTTGGTACAGTGTGCTTAAGATTAAAAAGTAAAACAAATTAAGCAGGCTTGGAAAGCAGAGGCTATAACCATTTGTGTCTCCACTTGAAGGGCTAGACTTGATAGAGGGTACTGGGAAAGTTGTCTCCAAGAGTGACTGGTAGCATACTGGTGTTTTGTTTGAGCAGGGGCAATGTGTGCCATTATTTATTTAGCTATGCCCGCTTTGGACATTTCCTGCAGACCTCAAAGCACTGAGCAGAGGCAGGCAAGAATTAGTGACTTCACTGGTGTAAGAAAAACTCAGAAACAGGAAAGTGAGCTCCCTTTGGAGAGAACAGAGGGTACCCACAACCCCTGCTGGGAGACCAAGCTGTCTCAGGACCAAGGTGGAGCTACGGGAGAGTTACCAGGTACTGAACTGTGCAGAGATCTGTGTTTGAACACTACTTCCCTGGGCCCAAACCCTTCTCCAGAGAAAAGCAAACAGTTACCTGCTGGGAGCCTCAGCTGGGTGCGGCATTGTAGGGCTCCAAGTCATGTTTTGAACTCAATCCCTCCTGGAGGGGACACTGTACCTCTCTGCAGCAAGCAGTAGTGAAACCCCCCCCCCCCTTGCATCCTGGCTTTTAATCACACCTCAGCACAGCTGCTCAGGTCCCTCTGATTCAAACACGTGCTTCTCACTCCCTACTGAACTTCCAGCAGGGAGTGCTGATCTATCATCTGGTATGCCCTCTCTCCTTTTCCTGTGCTAGGCTCTTGTTGGTGAGTCAGTATTTGGCTAAGGGTGAGACTGCATGAGGTGACATTTCTCCAGATAAACTGGCAGAACAGCAAGTCCTGTTTTGTAATTTTTTTAATCCACTGTGTAAGCTGAATTTTTACCCCAAGAAAGAAAATTGTCAAAAAGGGGGAGGAGGGGGAAAGCCCCTCTACTTTGAAGGCATTAAATCTGCTGCCCTGAAATGAATGTGGTAGAAGCTGCTGTTAAAGTCACATCTGGTTCCCGGAGTTATGACTGGAAACCTGCTCACAGTTTCCCCTTCTGCTGCCTCATCATCAATGGTTTGGTTATATTTATTCCACAGACTTGAGTGAGATGGTTTTATTTCAAATAGAAAGAGGTACATCTGATGGCAGGTGTGCAAGACAACATTTCGAGCTGTGCATGAGATTAGGTAGACATAAAGGCAGAGGAAAGGACCAGAACGTAGAGAGCTGCATGACCCTTACATGGCAGTGAAGGGGATTCCTTAGGACCATCCCTGGAGGAGCAAAAAGGGAACTGGAACCACTGAGTTTTCTACTCTATTCTTCTGCCTAAAGCAAGATCACTTCAGACATGTTGCTCTGTCCTCTTCACTGAGGCTTACATAGCTGCAGATTCCCAATCTTCTCTGTTCCAGTGCATCATTATTTCTATCATGTGTGCATTTTCCTAACACCCTACAAGTCTTATGTATTGCAGTTATAGCCCATGGTTTCTTTCCCTGTTAGCAAAAAGATAACAGTGTATTTCCCTTCTCTCTAAAACAGCCTCCCAAGAAGCCAAATGAAAAGTTTTGGAGAAAAAAAAATGATTTTCTAAGCAAAATTAATTTTCTGTCTTACTAGAGACTTAGAGAAATTAGCATGGACAGTTTCCCAGAGCTCAAAAGCAGAAGCTGGGGAGGATGGACCTACAGGGCAAGTAGAGGAACAAAGCTCCAAGTAGTGATGGAAAGCAACACTGTCAGTGAATGGACAGGCAGAAGGATGAGCTGGCACTGAAAGCAGGAGGGGTCAAAAGAGAGGCAAGTGGAGGCTGAAGTAGTTTGGTTTGTTATGGGGAAAAGCCAGAAGGAGGCATTGACGGAGAAGGGTGAAAAAAAAGGTACCTGATGTAATGCCAAGACCTCAACAGCTACAGGATTATGACACCAATGAGGTCATTAGCTGGGATTGCCATTTGGCTTCTAGGAAACAAGTCATGATACAGAAACCAGGTGACTTGTGGGTTTTACTTAGCTGTTACTTGCAGATTGCACCTTTCTTGCGGAATCTTAATTCCCTCCTGTAATGTGATGGTGTTTTTTCAACTATCTCCACATTCCTCCTGATCCATACACCAAAGGAAAGTGTTATGATTCTGGCAGAGATTTCCATTTCATGCAGTTTCTCTGCAGTAGTGTTTATTCACTGTTACATGCAGGGTTTGTTCCAGCTTTCCTTGGTTACGACAAATCAGCTTGCTCACGGCTCTATGTAAAGCTCTTTTTTGGCAAAATATCTTACAGAGCTGCCTCACGGTTCCTGGGAAAAATAACCCCAATTAGTTTTTATGCAGGCACTGGAAATTGTCAGAAAAACTGCAGAGATGTGGGAGATAAAAATCTATCTGAGGTGGCAGATTTATGTCCTGCTCCAGCAAAGTCCCATCTGCTCCTATGTCTGCTTTTACCTCCTACTCTGAGATTGGCTCTGAGAAGTAAGGTAAGCCACACAGCAGCACTGCTCATGGAAGATCTGAAAAATCCTGCCCTTCCAACCATCAGATGACAGAGGGCTGGGAGCAATGGTAGCTTGTTGGAAAATCTTAGTGTTCGTGCTTCTCCAGATGTGGTCACTAGATAGGTCAGGGCTTCATCCTTCACTGGTTGTAAACCTACAAACACTTGGGAGAATGGGGAGAGGGAGGCTCAGGAGAGATAAAGCTTTTACAGGTTGACATCAGCACCAAGGAAGAGAGAAGCTGGCACTGGCAGGCCATGCCAGCATCATGTTGGGGAAGTCAGACAAAGGGAGATGTAGTGTTTTTTCTGCATGCTTGTGCAATGCCAGCCTGGCTCCATGCCTCGTTATGGAACATGGAGTGGAAGACGAAGGAGGATGCAACAGGAACTAAAAAACATTCAGGAAGAGAACAGCTAAAGAGGCAGTACTTCCCTCCATGACTTAGGGACGGAATTGCAGCCAGGAGAGTGGCATACAGGAGGAGAAGAGGCACAATTGACTTTCAAGCCTCTTCTCCTTCAGGCGTGTCTTGGAGTGACTTTATAATGGATCTCATATCCTTATTTTATGTCAGAAAATGAATTTTATGCCTCTAAAACTGAACTAGAGAGTGAAGAGAAAAACCCAGATAGAAAAAAACCCACTTTTTCAAAACAGTCCTGTGTTTTGAAGGTCAGAGATTTCATGGCTCCTGTTGTTTTTCTTCTGAGTTGCCAGCATTGAGGCGTTTTTTTCTTCGGTCAGGGAGTTTTTGTTTTTTTTTTTTTTTTTTTTTTTCATATTTCTTTTTCTTCTCTGCTGGACTCTGCTCAAACACTGGGACAAAAAGGCCTTACTGGACTCTTCCACCAGCCTGGGTGCCCCTCCCCCAACTCCGATACAAGCAGGAGAGAGGGACAGAGGGACTTTTATAACGTGATCCTTGGATATATTTCAGGTTTTCTCTTTCTGGTGGAGAGATTTTCACTTTCCTTTTATCATTGACTTAGTCATTCTTGTATAGTATATTTGTCAATAAATAATTTTTTTTTTTTTTTTCCGGGCTTAGGGAACTTTTTTTTCCCTTGGGAAGGAAACAGATCATTGGACTTTCCGTTTTTTTCCCCAGGATTTTCTGCTGGTTTTTTTTTCCTTTTTCCTTGGTTTTTTTTTTTTTTTTCATATTTCTTTTTCTTCTCTGCTGGACTCTGCTCAAACACTGGGACAAAAAGGCCTTACTGGACTCTTCCACCAGCCTGGGTGCCACCCCCCCAACTCCGATACAAGCAGGAGAGAGGGACAGAGGGACTTTTATAACGTGATCCTTGGATATATTTCAGGTTTTCTCTTTCTGGTGGAGAGATTTTCACTTTCCTTTTATCATTGACTTAGTCATTCTTGTATAGTATATTTGTCAATAAATAATTTTTTTTTCCCTTCGCTTCCCTTTGAGGAATTTTCTTCCCTTTTTTTTTTTATTTGGTGGGGGAGGGTGAAATTGAAATTTGTATCAAACTTATACAGGTGTCTATGGAATAAAACATGGGGCGGAAAGCAACACTACAGATGGAGGAACTGTCAGGCAAGGGAAGAGCTGGAGAGCACAATGAATGGGCAGAAGTCAGAAAGCTGTCACACCCCAGCTTGAGAGTGCAGCACCATGTTACATTATTCCAAAGTGCTTCTGCTCCCTCTCCAGCTGCTGTTTCTGTACAAAAGTAGCTGAATGAGACAGCTCAACTCACCAATCCAGCAAAATACTCTTCATTCGGCAAAAAAGTGGCATCTCTTTCATTTTGGAAACAACTCACCCCACACTTGCATCTGCACAGTCTTTGACACAGAAGCAGGATCTTCTGCAGGATATGGAGACCAGGAAGAGGCATGTAAGGAAGCACAGGAGAGTTACCTATGGCAGCATGGATGCAGTGTAGCTAATGGAAGAGTCATCTTGCCTTGTTTAAGTTTTATTTCAAGGCCCATATATTTCAACATCTAGGCTGTTGGCTACCTTCATTTCCCTGCTGTGACTACAGATGACATCTCTCGTTGCTGATAATCTTGACATCATCTGCCATCTCTTAGATAGTCCCTACTACACCCCAACATGCTTTCTGGAGGTGTCATTTACCCAGTGTAGAGAGGAATCCTGAACAAAGTGGGGCTAAGGGAAATTTGATGAAAGAGAGACTTCAGGCAGGCAGAGATTGTTCCAAGTGAGGGCATGGAAGAGGCGTAAAGCTAAGAGCCTGTAAAGGAGATGTAGGCCATTATCCAAAGACAACTGCAGCCAATGGGACTGATTTGAATGGGCTTTGGCCAAGATTCTTGGACAGCAGCTGTAAAGGAGGGTACCAGGGGTATAATGTGGGTGAATTGAGCATAGAAAACTGAGGAGGAGGGATCCGTTCCGCCGTTCAAGCATGGTATATGCAGGACATAAAATGGCTTTCTTTAGTGCCACCAGGGCTCTCCAGATGGTGCCATAGACATTTGCAGGTTCTGCTCCATGGGGTCGTGTTTTACAGGGCAGCAATGGCTGATGTCTTGCATTGCAGTAGCAACAAGTGTCTGAAGAAAGGAAAAGCACTGTAGAGAGAGGAGGACAAGTGTAATTGTGCTTGGTGCTGCTGTGTTGCCAGGTGGGAAACGGCTGCTGAGCGATTTTCAAAACTCCTCGTGTTAATCCCTGCTGGCACAAGCCAAGGAAGGGGAGGGAGGATGTGCCAGACTCCTCCTGTGAGGCCAGATCTAGGCAATAACGCAGTTCCAAGGTGAAAACGCGCTNGAAGGAGGCAGTGAATGGCAAAGCAGAGGAGGGCTGGGCCATGCAGGCAGTAAGCAGAAGGTACTTCCTTGAGCAGATGAGCACCAAGGGGGTCACAGTTGGTCTCTGCTGTAGGTTGGAAGAGACCAGCTGTGGTCTCAGACCTTCCTGATGCAATAAGCAGATGCTCCTGGAGCATGTCCCAGCTCCATTCAAGTCCCATGGCACACACATGCTGCGATGACAACAATTTCNGGCTTTGGCCAAGATTCTTGGACAGCAGCTGTAAAGGAGGGTACCAGGGGTATAATGTGGGTGAATTGAGCATAGAAAACTGAGGAGGAGGGATCCGTTCCGCCGTTCAAGCATGGTATATGCAGGACATAAAATGGCTTTCTTTAGTGCCACCAGGGCTCTCCAGATGGTGCCATAGACATTTGCAGGTTCTGCTCCATGGGGTCGTGTTTTACAGGGCAGCAATGGCTGATGTCTTGCATTGCAGTAGCAACAAGTGTCTGAAGAAAGGAAAAGCACTGTAGAGGGAGGAGGACAAGTGTAATTGTGCTTGGTGCTGCTGTGTTGCCAGGTGGGAAACGGCTGCTGAGCGATTTTCAAAACTCCTCGTGTTAATCCCTGCTGGCACAAGCCAAGGAAGGGGAGGGAGGATGTGCCAGACTCCTCCTGTGAGGCCAGATCTAGGCAATAACGCAGTTCCAAGGTGAAAACGCGCTTCCCACAGCCAGGTCTGATGCCCGCGATTCACCTCCTCAGGCACGGCACTGATGGCAGTAACCCAGCGGAGCACGTAGGACCTGGCAGAACGCAATCCCCTCATGGACAGCTCCGCTGGCATCCCTCCCAAGGGCGGCGGGGCCGGGGACAGCGCGAAGGACAAACGCAGAGCCGGGCCGGGGGTGCCCGCGAGGTCGTGCGCGCCCC
>WEIV01009763.1:535725-569873 GCA_013390005.1 Calyptomena viridis
GGCGCGCCTGCTGCCTGGGGCCGGGCTGCCCGGGGCGGGGAGGGGGCAGGCGGAGGGGCCGCGGCCCTGCTCTGCTCTCCGCGCTCCTCCGCGCTCCCGGTCCGAATCCAATGGCCAACAGCCCTTACATGATTAACGATTGTTTACAAGGCTCTATTAGTAATGGCCCAGACACACCAAAGGCAGGTGACGTGGAGAGGCGCTGGGTATATAGCTACTACCCCTAAAAGACGATTTGCATTTAAAAAGATAAGGAGAGGGCAGCGACCTGATCACAGCTAAATATTCAAGCCTTTATTGTTTAAGAGCTTCCTCCTTCCATTGCAACCTGGTGCACTTTAACCTCCAATCACAGGTTCAAAGGATGAAATCAAGAGACTTGCAAAAGACAGAGAGGGAGATCTAAGGGCGAGGGTGGGAATATGGGAACCGTGTATCACGGTCGATCTGTAGGCAGCACTTTAACCAGCTCGTCTCCGTGCTTGGGGTTGGGAGGTGGAGGGGGGAAGGGGCGGAAGAGGAGGGAGTTTTGATTAAAAATCCACAAAGACATTTTGTCGTGGTTGTTTTAAGCAACAAGCCCCATCGCGGCGGCCTACTACTTTTTCTAATGCTCTTTCCACCCGCTCGTGCTCCCACTCGGTCACGGGCGATGAAGGCGAGGTAAGAGGAGAAATACCCCTCTGCGAGGCCGCTGTCTCCTTCCTCCGCGTGTGCCTGCAGAGTTTCGAGGTCGGGTGCACCCAGCTTGGGCCCCAGGTCCGGGAAAGGACGAAAACTGCGAATGCCTTCGTCTAAAACACCGACTGCACCACGGACCCACCGCTCGAGTGAGGCCGGATCGTCCGCGGGGGCCTTGGGACCGAGGCAGCGGGTGGTTCTTCCTACGGGGGGGAATCATCAGCCCCCTCACGGAACCTGCCACGTCAGGGTGCGATTCCCTCTCTGTAGCGCGGCAGAGCCCGCGGGGAATCCGAGGACTTGCCCCTCCAAGCGCACTCACTTTTTCCCTTCCCGATGCCTTGGAAATTCTCTGGAAATGCTGGCCCTGGAAGGGCGGTTCCCAAGCAAGCGACAGCCGACTCCCCTGGCCCAGCCAGTCCCCTTTGAAGAGGCGACCCCCTCTCAGCTTCCCCCCGCCGCTTTTATGCTTTAACTTTTCACCCTGAGCGGGGACAATGCGAGACGACGTTTGCATATTCGCATCTTTTCCCATGACACAGCGAGGAAACCTTTCACCCGCCGAGAAAAAATGGATGGGGACGTCCTCCCGTTTTACCAGCACGTTTTGCCGGAGCAGCTGTCCTCACCGGCTCTCCCGGTCCTTTGGGAGGTTGCGGCTGGGTCCTACCGGGCCTCCCTCACAGGCCCCGCGCTAACCCGGACACGCGTGTCCCGAGTATTGCACACGGAGATCCCTGTGGCCATGTCCCAAGGGTTTTTTCCTTCCACGTGTGTGGCTGTCCTGCACACCGAGGAGTGTCATTAAAACGGGGCTTCTTGCAGCTGAGGGCGGATTTCAGCTCTGCAGAGGCAGAGCTCCACAAAAATTTCCCTCTCCTTCTTCATACTCTATTGCACCCTTTGGGGTTGAGCGTGGGGCTGACGTGGGGCCATACTGTAGTGAGAGTGGGAGTAATTCAGCGACCTCTTCCAAAATATCTGAAGGGATCCAGTGCCAGTGGCCCTGGGAGACCGGGAAGCTCAAGCAGGGAAGGATGGAGCATCGCTCCTGGGGAAGAGACTATGGACGGGCCCTTCAGAGCCGCTGCGGATATCCCGGTTGCGAAGAACGGGGTACCCCCACCCTGCACACAGGCGGTAGTGCTTGCGCCCACACTGTCACTTGCCATTCTCAGGCTGTCGCTGACGGCCGCGGCTGCGACCCTACGATAACGGCCGCACAACAGCAGGGTCGCCTGCCAGTCTTCTTCTCCGGAGGGATTTCTCTCCGTGTTGCCCATTCCCACCACAACACCTTCCCCCCGCCCCGACCCTGGTGTACCGGGGAGAGGGAGCGGGACTTGCAGCCCCCAGCGCTCTGTGAGCAGGAGACTGAAATGTAACTCTGAAAAAGAAATGCTGAGTCCTTTCAACGTAATCGCCTCTTCCGATAAGCAACGACAGAGCCCACCTATGCAGATGTGAATTTGATGATGCCATAAACAGGAAAAGGAGTCACTAAAATGACAAAACTCGGAACATATTGTATTAAAACGCACCATAATCCTGATCAACCCTGAAACAGGGCGGTTCAGTGTCTAAGGCTCCATCAGTGAATCCCTGGCAGGCAGGTGGCAGCGTTTCGGGGTGAGACCCGAGCCAGCCCAAACTGGTCGGGCTGGGAGCCGTCGGTCACAGGGTCGGATGGGAGTCCCGAGCCTTCGGCCAAAGAACAGGACAAGGCTGCGAGACAGCGCCGCAAGCACCTGGCATCGCAGCGAGCGCACCGCTCCGCTTATCTACTTGGCCATCCGGACAGTGATCCCAGCTGCCCTCCGAGAATGGGAAGGACTCGGGGAGACTGGACCCTATCATCCGTCCCCTACCCGAAACCGACGGCGAAGGGGTGACGAGTCCTGCTTCCCCTGCGGATAAATGCTCCGGAGCATCCTCCGCCGCCGGGCAGCTCGCCGCCGGACCCGATCCATCGCAGCGATCTGCCCGGCTGCTGGGAATGGGGACATACTGCCCCCGGGACCCTCTTGTCTTACAATAAGAGGGATCCCGAGCCACGCGCACCTACGTGCCTGTGTGGCTGGTCGGGCTCCTTTTCGTTGCGAGTGGCATAGGATGTGTCCCCTCTCCGGCCCTACCCAGCGACCGGGGCTTCTTGAGGAGGTCAGGGAGAGAGAGTATCTCTCTCTGCCGCGTTTCCCCCCTTTTCTCCCCGCCGTTCTGGAGGCGGGAGCTGTCTGCTCCCTCCCTGCCTTTTTCTCGGGTTTTCCCGCTGACTCCAATCCAGACCGGCAGCGCCGGGAGAGGAGAGGGGATCCCGGGACTGGAACGCGACACCAGAGCACGGGCGAAGGCCTGATCTCTTCCTCTTTGCTTCTTTCGCTATTTCCATCCCTCCTACCCCGTATTTCTGAGCAGGGTAATTTAGATTCTGAGCAGGGAAATGAGACACAACACCTCTCAAGCTGAAAAGTGCGTGATGGGGGACACCGTTTGCAGGGAAATGTCTTCCCCCGCCCCTCCATGATAACCTCGATATTTTCCTCGTAGGGCTCTTTCACCCAGGGCTGCGCCCTGGGCAGACGCCGGGCACCCCGCCTTCCTCCTTCAGCCTCAGCCTTACGTCTCGATCTGAAAAAATAATTTCGACATTATTCCGAGGGGAGTCAGGGCAGCGGCATGACTGTGGAGGAATGACAGGGTGCAGGGCTCTGCTACCCGAGGGCTCCTGCCCGCTGCCGGGCCCTCACCCCCGGGACAGGCGAGGGCCGGTGCCCGGGTCTGGAGCGGACACTTCGCTTCGGAGCCGGCGCTCATAGTCTCCTCGGGCCACGGGCCTGGGGCGGACTGGGAGATAATGGGCCGAGCAGCACAACACGTGGATCCCCGTCTTGAGCCAGAGACGTCCCCAAAAGGGCTGAGTTCCACGAAGCCCCTGCGATCCCTCCTTCACAGACTACTCACTCTCAGCGGGACCCTTGTGGGGATGAGGATTCACCCTCTTTTTATCTAACAGTTTTGTGGTTTAAAGAATTTATTTTTCTGTGACTTAAGAAAATCTCGGGGTCGTGCGTGGGGGGGGATCCTGCCTTCTCCCCCTACCTTAACGACACAGAACCGAGTGCTTTGTTTGCAAGGTTAAAAAAAAAAAAAAAGCTCGCTTGAAAGCCCTTTGGTGGCCGTGGGGAGAGAAGGGAAGGAGGAATCGTGTGTTAGTTAGTCCGATCTGTGGAATTTATGACTCCCCCTAAGCACAGACATGATAAGAACTTAGAAAACATCTTGGATCTTTTCAAGCCGGCAGCCCCCGAGGCTTTGATGTAGATTACGTTGCAGAATAACCCAATACTTTTATCGTGGGGTTGATACTCGTCTTGTTTAAGCACATGCCCCTAGGTGCGGGTTAGATGCTGCAAGCTCGCTCTCGAGCAGATTCGCGTTGCTGGGAAAGGGGTAGAGACTGGAAGGGAGGTGGCACCTTGTGCCAGGACGCCTCTGCGGCCCCGGCTCTTTGCACAGGTGCTGCCAGGTCTTAGTTCACATCGCCCTGTTTCCCTTCAGGAAGCAGGAAAGTAAGCAGAGAAAAAGGAAAACGAAATAATATTGCACACCAGAGGCTTCGTGCAGCCAGAAGCCGATGAGGGTGACGCCAGTCGCTCGAGTCCAGTGGCCAGACCCTCCCGGGGAGACGCTCGGTGTGTCTGACGCGGGAGGACCAAAGGCTGATCCCTGTCGCGCTCTCTGACCCTGTTTACACGGCTTTGGCATTGCTTTCCTCCCTTGAAAGTCGCTGGTGAACCGCGACCAGAGGCCCCCGTCACACTTCTGCTGTCCGAGGAAATAGCCTTGATTGGATTTTTATTTTATTTTATTTCATTTTTTTAAATGTCACGGGCAAGGAAAGGCGCACAAGCGCTCGCTGGCCGCCTGCAGAGCTCTCGTCCTCGGACTTTGCTGGCACGTCCCACCTGGGACAGCCGAGGCCTGATCCGGTCACGCGAGCCGTGAATCACCCGCCAGCGCTCACACGCGGGTCTCTGGGGGAGGGAGCCCGCAGCTCGGCTGTTATCGCTCCTGCCCTCCAAGGACAAGCCTCACCCGCCCACGGACGCTCCCCGCAGCACGCAGGGCCGCTGTTATCTTCCCCGGTCCCGGCAGAGCTCGGTGCGGGGTGCAGCGGGAGCGCGGTGGTTCCCGGCCACTCGCTCGCGGCTTTGCAGCGAGGCACGGCCGGGCCGAGACCTCAAGGCAGGAGGTGCTCTTCGGCTTTCCAGTTGTCGCCCAGAGCCACGCCGCTCGCAGGGAAACAGCAAGTCCCGGCCCAGCTGGTGGGACAGAGCCACTAACACGCGTGTCAACTCCCACGCCAGGCAAAACACCAATTCCAGCTGTAAAATGATTTGAACATATCTGTTACCAGTGAGCCCCCGGGCTATCGCCCTCTCCTAGGAGTAATATAAAGGCTGAAGTCCTCCTTGCCTTCCTTACTGATTCATTTCCTACATCTCCCAACTTTGAAATGTAACCTTAGCAGGGAGGCAATGCACGGCCCGTGGGCATGTCCTCCCATGGCTCTGCAACACTAGTCCTGTCGAGTTATCCACCCCCACCCGGCTTCAGGCCCTTCCATGGTGAGATGCTATGGAGTGGTTGCCCCATACCAGCATATCCCTCAGCCTGTGTTTTGTGGCAAGCCCAATCCTACAAACTCCTTCAGTGAGCAGGGACACAGGGTGATGCTGGCTGGTTCATTGTTTGGAAGGCCATAACTGTGTACATCCCTGCAGGGCTATTATGCCTTGTGGACGATATTTCATCCTAGAAAATGCAGGAGTCCAGAGAAAGCAAGTGCTAAGTGCTTCCTTGGCCTGGCAGGTAGCAGGCCAAGACTCCCACATAAGACCTTTCTTTATTCTGGGGATGTAAGAAGACAGGAGAAGATTCGTTTTTCTCCACTGGCAAACCTATTCCCTCCAAAACGAAACCTCAGCCTTTCTGCCTCCAAGGAGAAACTGGTGTCTCACTGCTCTCCACAGCCTCCCATCAGCTCCCGGCTGTCTTCTTCTAGTTCCTGGGAGGGATATCTCACCACATTTTCGTGTGGTCTGAAAAGAAGCCCGAAAAGGAGCGGAAGGTAGGGCCAATCAGACGCAGGGTCAGCTCCCTGCCATGGCTCACACTGCCCTCCCCTGGACGCTCCTCCGCGGCTCAGCTCCCGCGGACCAGCCCTGCTCTGCTTCGATTTAGCTCCTCAGCTCCTCCACACGCAGGGCGCCGCCACACAGGAGGCTTTTCCAAAAGAGATCCCAGTCCACATCAGGTAGTCACTTCTCCAAGAGAGATATTGTGGAAACTAGAACAAGGCATCTTTTTAGGATCTGAAGCCTCCAAAACTGCTTTGCGAATGGGGCTGTCATGGTATTGGTGGGACTGGAGGGCTGTCATTAGAAGTAACCTCTGGGCTTTCTTCAGCTAGAAGATGGTGTAGACACGGTATGAGGCATGGAGGTAGGGGAACACTAGTGTAGCTGGAAAGAGGTTTCTCTGGGCACACATGGACAGCCACAGCTAAGGGCCAAAGCTTAACTGTGGCACAAAGGATCATGAATAGGTGTAGGTAACACATGGCAGGAAGAGAGGATCACTGTCAGGATTTCTGGTGGGTTTTCATCCCAACAAAGCAGTATCTAAATGAGATGGATCCCACCCCAGTCTTCACGTGTCTCTGTGGAGGTGATCACAGGAGCACCATCACTTTCCATTTCTCTCCACAACACAGCTCTTCAAAATTTCTTCTCAGCTGAGGTCTGAACCAGATTGTACACCAACGCAGTTACACTTCTGCTAGGAGTGTTGCTCACTTTGCCAGCACAGCCTTAAACACTTATATTTTAATGTGTTGGTGATCTATAAAGCAGAATCTCTGACCTGAGCAGCCCCAGTGTTTATGTCATCACCAGTAAGCATGTCAGGAACTAGGAATCCAGCCTGGGTCTCAGACAGCCTGCATGGAAGGGCCCCCTTCCCTGGCACTCCATAGTGCTGGGATGCTCAGGACCTGGCTCTTTCTGAAGTGATTTGTGGCTTCCTCAGCCACAGATGTATGTGGGTGGGTCTTTTAATGCCCCTTTTTTTTTTTTTTTTAAATCTGGTTTGCTTTGCATGGTCCCCGCTGATGGGGGAGTGAAGGAAGCAGCAACTCATTCGTGCTGCACTGCTTTTGATTGGGAAGAATCCTGAGCCACTGAGCACTCGGTCTACCTCAGTGTCTGGGGTAAAGGTCTGGGATTTGGTGTATCCAACTCCATCGGGAATGCCCTAATCTAGTTATCTTGATCCTGCTGTGATTTTTGCCCCCAAAACAGTTTCCAGCAGAAGTGTTGCCTCCTGAAAAATAACCTATCTGCAAATAGCTTCGTAGCTATTTGACCTTGGAGTTCATCATCCCCTTTCACAGTTCCCTCCATGAACATGTGGACTGAAAGCCACTGCTAGTGTGTAGGCAGGGTCGCTTCTGCTCTCCTCTGTTTCAACACACAGTTAGCCCCGGCTTCTCTCAGAGGGACCCTACAGAGCCCATCCCAGGTATCCCAAACCCGAGAGCAGGACATGTTGAAGAAGCACCTCCAGCTTCTCTTGATGCGGACAGAGAAATGTCTCTTGCTTTTCTTGTCCCTGCTGCCTGTGACACACCAGGACAAGCTCAGGCCCTTCTGCTGAGTCCAAGCCCGGCTCCTTGTGCCCTCTCTACCGCCCGCTCCGGCGCTGGCAGCCGCGGTCGCGGAGCTCCATCTAGTGCCGGGTGCGGCGCCGGGAGCGCGGCCGCCTGTCTCCGGGCTGCCCTGCGGTATCCCGCGGGAAGGACTCGTCGGGAGCGGGCTGCCGGCTCCGAGGCGCGCTCTTGCAAGTAGAAGGGAAATAAAATTAGGGCAGATTCCTCAACGCCATCCTGCTTTTCAGCTTGACTCGTCAAATATATCTTCCTTGTTATTTCTGCTACTGCTAAGGAGTAGCAGTCAAGTGTCCTTGACACTTTGGCACTTCTGATTGACCTCAACCCCTTCTGCTGCTCCTCTTCTTTTCAGATTAATGATTACTGAATCTTTGTCAGTCTCTGCCTAACTTAAGCACCCAGCTTAGACTAAATGCACCTCTGCTGAAGGTCTTCAAACAAGCTTAACTCTTTCCATTCACTACAGGGGGAATTCATCACTTTCTCCAGAAAACCTGCACCTGGAGGCACAGATTAGGGATCTGGATCCTAATGAGAGAAATGTGGACATTTCCTTTCAAGAATCATGAAATTGCTCCTTAAACAGCACTGTCTGTGGCTCTACACAAGCCTCAGGAATGGACCATTACTTTGCTAAGTTGTGATGGAAGCATCCTGGAAAGAAAATGTGTTCCTAGGAGACATTATTTCCCACTCAATACCTCCTGTAGCTTTGTTCCATCTCTCTCTATTGTGTGGAGAAGAAAATGCACAACTCTCCACATGTTCAGCCCTTACAGGAGGATTTTTCTCCTGATTGTATTTCCTCACAGAGTGTCGTGTTGCCAGACCTGCTTTTCATGTGTGCATTAGAAGAAGTTGTGTTAACTCCAAGGTTATCTGTTTGCCTTTATATTCCCAAGTCTCAGCTCAGTAGAAATGATGGGGCCAGATGACCACCATTCACATATTTTCAATTCTTGTGGAAAAACATTTGACACAACTCCCCGGCATGTTTTAAGGCACATGAGATTCCAACCTGCTCTTCTGTGAGCCAAGTTCACATCTTCTTAGCTTCCAGAGCCAGCTAGGCTTGGATGTGACCAGTTCAGTGGTAAGCTCCTCTAGCTCTGAAGGCTGAAAACTGTCTGCACAAGACACTTGACTCCCTCTTTGCAGCTGGTGTAGGCTGTTTTAACAATACTGAATAGTGACATCCTGTAGATGAACACTTTGAAACTGTCATGAGTATGTTAAAAATAATACACATTTTCAAGAAAATGCAATGTCAAAGTTTTATTTCTATCTAAATATTTCCAAATTACTCTTCAATGGTTTATAGCTGATTAAAAAAAATGATGTTTTCTTGCTAATTATTAAAAATATTAACAAAACTATACAAATCGTAATTCCCATATTACAACACTATTTTCAGACAATGTTAGTAAAGAGCAGCTCAATTTCTAGCATATTCTATCCAAACAGCTGTTAATTTTTAACACATACCACTGAAAAATCCTAACTGAAGTTAGCACCTTGTGAAATGCAAAAGAGACAATACATTCGTATCTCGATTCACTGTGATGTAGGTAAATGTATCCCATTAGTCATGATGAAAGTTGCATTTACAAATTCCTAAATCTCATAATGAAAACAACCGTCTTTTTAACTATACTGAAAACACATCAAGCCTCTGGTTATTGCCCTGGGAGTCTGTGCAAAAGTTAAAGAGACGTACTCTCATTTTAGTGCAGCAGGGTTCATACACACAGGCTGACTTCTGGGAACTGTGAGTGAAGTGATGATATTACACTCCTAAATTGCTACAGAAGATAATTTATTCAAAATTAAGCATATTTTATTTGATATTAAAACACACAAAGCTCCAAGAATGGAATTAACTCTAATTCAGTTGAAATGAGACTTCTAGCTGGAGACTGCCACCTGGATTTTCTAGACCATGGAAGATTATCAATCCTCCTGCTTATCTTAGATGTTTATTTTATGCAGAAAGGAACCACTCACTGTAAATGCCCAAGTCTCATCAGCAGTTGCAGAATGTTACCTGAATGACTGTAGGCCGCCCAAGCACCTAAAGCTTTATAAAATGAACTCACCTGAACTGGATACCCAGAACTGGATACTACTTCATGGCGATTGAGATGTTTAGGATAAGACAGTTCTACACAATCAAATTAAGAGGTCCTTGTAAAAACTAGACTGATGAAACTCTAAAATTTGGACGTCTATAACTGGCTGTTCCATTGGTCTTTTTTTCCAACACTCATTGATATCTAGAGATGAAGATGTGAACAGCACTTCTGGAGATCACACCAGCTCTTCTTTAGCTTCATAGTCAATGCTTTCAAATATTGACTAAAAAACCTGTGTGTTTTCTTGTGTTTGCTCACAATGTGTCAAGAACAGTATGAATTCAATACATTGATTAGACACTATTTACATAACACCAGGAAAGGTGATATTCAGTTGTAGAGCAACTGCAAAAAAACCTGTCTTGCTATAGATGTGTTTGCTGAATTCAAATACATGAATTATGTCTTCTTATCAAAGTCACATAAATATGAACTGGGCCACAAGAAATGCAAACAGTGCAGCATTTGGTGACAATATATTTTCTCAGAGCTGATATAAAACACATAACCTTCACAGTATATGAAATTAATCAAATCCACAACACAGATTATTTTTCAACCTGAGATTCTTCGTGTTGCTGCACAATTGGGAACAGCAGAGATTCCTCATCCCTGCTTACATGTGGCTTAGTTTTGATGCCAGAATTGTGTGTAGCAGCATTTTTCTTCATATTCTGGTAAACCTAGAATCAGGAAGAGGAAATAGAACATATCTTCTGTTACGACTTATTGTACTTGGAAACTTGCTCTTCTCCTTATGAAGCAGGCACTTGTCAGGTACAGCCCATCTCCTTTTGAGGGAGAATCACATTTGTATCTGCCTGTTTACTTCCCACTGACTCCAAAGGGAGTCCAGACAACTACCTAAGTGACATGGATCTTATCCAGCCAAAAAGAGCTGGGTTGGAGAATGGCATTGGACTGATTGTAAGGGAAGATTTTTTCCTTGATACAGTGGTTTTCTTCTTAATTCTCCTCTACACTTGGCAGCTTCTGCCAGGCTACAAGCCTTCAGAGAGGATCCAATGCTGCAAAGGCAAGAGTCATTCATAGCTCCTCACATCCCAATCCTGAGAAATAGCAAGTCTAGCCCACAGTGGATACCCAGATAGGAATTGGTAGTTTGGAAAGAAATTGCTTATCCTCTCTGAGGAAGAGATAACTGTCTCTTATGGATGGAACAGGGCTTCCTTAGATGCTATTTATTATTTTGACCTTTGAGAATGACATATAGCACTCTATCTATGAGGATGTGGCAGCATATACCTATGGTGACCAGCCACGACATCCCTGGTAGGTGGACAAGGCTCAGGTCCCCTCCCACAGCAGCTATCAACATCACCAAAGCCAGCTGCACTCGCTCCTGCACAGGAGAAGCACATTCCCACAGCACAGGCTGAGAGATTTCAGCTTTTCAGAGTACCAGTGCAGGCAATGGGAAAAAGAAATTCCTCATCAGAAAGATCAGGATTCTTTCTGACGGCAGAAAAAAATGCCCCAAAGTCTTATATAGATCCATGAGCAGTGTATTCATAACAATACAGTTGTGTACTTCAATAGAAAGCAGAAGACTATTTCTCAGCTCATTGTGATCTACAGAGCTACACAAAAAAACCTAAAAACAAACCTAAACATCTTTCACATTGTTCATCTGTTTTTACTCACTGCTCCTTCTGCCTCAGCCAGCTGACAGGCAAGAGAGGAAACCAGGCATGAAAAAGAGGGTCTTTTTCTGGAGTCAAGGGCCCAACAGGACTGCATCATGCGATAGCTGCAGAAGCAAAGAGGTGGTACAGAAAACATGTTAGCTCTTGGACTCTGTGGCTATGTGGAGTTGCAGGATTTGAATAGGAATTATGGGGCACTAGAATGACTTTATAGAAAGAAGCCACAACTACTCTGTTGCATCAGAGGAAAAGACACAGAAAGATAAAGATAAAAGGTGAAATTAAGAACATGGTTTTGAAAGACTCCTTAATAAAATCCTCCTCATAGGATTGGGATCAGGATTTCATCCTGGCTGGCACATACTGACACACTAATGGTGTTTTCCAGCTTCCATACAGAAAACGGTAGGAAGATAATTCTTGTCTGCCCCTGGGGCTGTACCAGCCCCTTGTGGGCTGTGTGTCCTGTAGAACACTTCACTGCAAGTCTTTTTATGTACTTTAACATAACAAAAGTCTTTCTGAAATGTAAACACAATCTCAGAGACTTTGCAGCATCACCTATCCACTGAAGTCCCTTACACAGTTACTAGAACAATGGGTTCCCTGATATTCATAAACCCTACAGCAATCTTTCATGGGTCGATCTGTCAGATTCACATGTAACTTTAATGCCATCACAGTCTTCCCATGGAGAGGACAAGAACAGTACAGTGTCATAGCAAGGCACTGAGTCCCTAGACCATCTATGAAATATCTGCCAGGAATGCTCAGACAACCCAAAGTCCTTCCCTTTCCTCCGTGTTCCAGGTCTCATAGCTCCCCATCACCTTCTCTTTTCTTGTCCCTTGGGGTCGATCTCTAGGCAGAGTCCACCCCCCTACAGAGGCACAGACTGAAAATCATGTACTAAGAGCACAGAAATAGCTCCCCGCAGCTCTTCCTTAGGGATCAAACAGAACCCCTAGACACCTGAAACTGAAAAAATGTGGTAAAGCTCAATTAAAAAAAAAAAGTTTAGGTAAAAAACCACCAAAGATTTAGTCAATATTCACAAATGATACGGTATAACGTATTTTGGGGGAAAAAAATAAAGAAAAGGAGCAAAAGAAAAAAAGGGAAAAAAAAATCTGTGGTCTGGCAACAAGAAGTTCCCTGGAAAAGGAAGGCACACTTAAATAAATATAATAAATTAGTCTTTTCAAACACACATAACCGTTAGTGTTGATCACTTCTGCTTTAGAACAAAACCTGCAGGATCAGGCAGCCTTTTTTAGAGTTAAAGAAAGATCTCATGTTTTGCAACTTATTTTGAGTAATATACAGTGTACAATAAATAAAAGATTATTTGAACAGTGATTGAGTAAATATAAATTCCCATACTATGCATCACTAGGGAAATACACTTACACATCTTTTGTAGCATAATACGGTTGGTCCATTTTAAATCCACTTTGTATTAATTTGTAGAAATTTGTATCAACCTGAATACCAGGGTAGGGATTTACACCTGTGGAAATTATTGAAAAATATATGTTAATTCAGAAGCTGCCAAAATCAAACGCTAATCTTTTGTCCCATTATAAAACATACCCAAGGAAAATATTTCCCATAGCAATATTCCATATGACCAGACATCACTCTTCATTGTGTACGTCCTCTCAAATAAGCTTTCAGGAGCCATCCATTTAACAGGTAAACGAGCCTATACAGACAAGAGGAAAGGAAGCCAGGTCATGCTGTAACACAGGCTTTCTAGATGACTCACTGTATTTCTCACTGCTTGAGTATGATTGATTCACATTTGCCATGTGAAGGGCTGTATCCCTCTTAGTAGTCCCCTGAAATTCTCTTAGTAGCCCCCTGAAATTCCCATTAGAGAGAGAAATAGACACTTCTAAGAAGCCAATTCATCTTGACCAGTCTAGATGACTATTTAAGGAGAGATGACCTCAGTCCTGGAAGTGCCACCTTCCTTCCTCTGACTTTCAGAGTGAATGGCTCAAACGGAGATGTCCACACTGTACTTCATCATACAGACAGAGGATCTGGCATACCCCTACATGTATGCTGTTGTCCTACACTATTATTGTCTGCAACAGTAAACAATTCCCAGTGCTTCCACCAGTGGATTTCAGTGTGCTTTAGAAAGAACATTGGTATCATCTCATTTGTGGTACTAGCTTGATTAGCTTAATTAGAACCTAAGAATTTGCATTTGTCAAGGGCAGGAAAAAGTGAGATTTTTGCACTGTCTGTACAGATATCTACAAAGCTAACAAGGAATTTTAAAATTAAAAAAATCATTTTCTTGGTTCCTTATAATTCTTACAGTAGTATGAAAATCAGAGAGCTATCATGAACTTACATTGCCCCTGATGATGTAGTTGGAGTCATTCATTACATCTCTGGCAAGGCCAAAGTCACATATTTTTGCCACTTTTCCATGGGTCACTAATATATTCCGGGCAGCAAGGTCTCTGTGAATGCACTTAGAAGAAAAGGAAGGGTTAACACTTTGCAGGATCTGGTATCAGACAAAGACAATTCCCTGCTCTCTGAGGTGCCACCTCCTTCCACTTACATGGTTTTATTGATGGGCAAGCTGGACATTCACTGGTTGCTTATGGCAAGGCAACAGGGCCAGAACAGGCACAATTGTGCAGTGCAGATGCTACTTACTCAGGGTGGTGCTTAAAACTGCAATCTAGTCTTAGCTGTTAAGACAGAGAAGGAGCTATATAGTTCAAGCTTGCCACTGAGTGGCTCTGTTCTTCAACCTGTCTTTTATAAATTGACCTATTTTTTTGCCTTTTCTATGTAAAGAATTTGCTACCCTTCACTATACCGATTTGGACTCAAGAAATTCCATTCCTTTGGCAACTTGATAAGAGAAACAAAGAAGGTCTTCAAAAGTGAGCACATTAAAATCCTCTTCTTCATCCACCTGTGTGCTTGCATCCTTAATTTTATCTGTAAAAAAATAACCAAAAGTATGAGTTTTCCATGGACTTCCTCACTCTTTGATTATTTCTACTAACTGTTGTAAGAATTTTCGTGTGCTCCTACCAAGAACAACATCACAAAGAGCATCTGTTTTTTTTATCCTTTGCTCAGACACAAAATAAAGGAGAGAATTTGTTGTACTCGAATTCTATGTCTAGCATGAGCAGAAATACAAGTCTCTGATCTTAAGGGTTTTTGAATCCCTCTCCATCACAATTCCTGTCAGGACCGAAGAGAGAGATATGACAGAAAAAGGCTTTTTTTGTCACAGATCCTAGTCTAGTTAGACCAATAATACAATAAATACAATAGTAACAGAATTATTAAAGATAAAATCAATTCGTCTCTTACCTCCCTCTGAAAACAGCACAATCCTGTTTGATCCAGGTATAATATTTATGTTTTGACTTCTTTGCATGATTTCAAATTCATTCTCTCTGCACAGAGTTGTATTCACATCATACTTCAGATGAGTCCCCATTCTGGAGTGGGCAACACATTTTCGAATGTTACACACAGTGTATCACATAATCTTCTACACACAAACAATTTCACAGGGAAAAACATGATCAGTTATTGTTATTAAAAATATGGGCACAGACATGCACAGATATGAGTCTTCTCAAAACTGGAAAGAGAAACAAGAGATTGATTATCTTCTGCAGTCCAGTGTGAAGAACATCATAAAGAGAATTAAATCTCAGTTCCTCCTAAGGCATTGCTTGTTAAAGTATGTGAAAGCACATTCTCAAGAATTCAGTAATTTCAACAGTGTACAACACAGATGAGAATGCAATTTAAAAAAGTGACAGTAGTTTCAAAAATTATTAAACTGTTGCTAAATGCTTTACCTGGAATTTTGGTTCAAATTGATATTGTGGTAAAAGCTGAAGTTGTGCTGTCTAAAAATATCTGTCAGTGTCCAGTGAAACTTTTCTCTCTTGCTTCTTAAGTAGTTCAGAAGGTCACCATAGCAACAGTATTCAAATATCAAGTAGATTGGTCCTGAAATAGTTGGAAATGTAAACACCTGCTGCTATTTTTAGCACCCTCCCTATTAAAGCCCTAATACTGTCTCATCTTCTCCCAGGACTAATCTGTATTAAAACATCTCAAACATCTTCCCGTCCCAGGTAGATAAGCTGTGCTGATGGCATCACTGGGTCAGAAAAAACAACTATGAATTTGTGGACATTTCTGCTGGAAGGCTCCTGCCAAGCAAGGAAACGCACGCTGGAAAAAGCCTGTAAAGTCTCTCAGAGGATGGATGGGAAAGTATTGAGAACCATGTAAACACCTCTGAAAACAGGACTTAGATAAGATTGGAAGTGTTCCTGCCCTACCCTGTCAGACTAAGCAGGTCTTCCCTGCAGCTCTCCTGACTGCACCGTCACATCTTTTCAAATATTCCAGAAGGGAGTGACAGCCTGCATAGTTTCAAGTCAGCTAAAGCCACCACCAAAAATCTGTTTCTCTGTTTCCTCTTATCCCTCACATGTCTTTGCATGACGGTATTGCTGCTGACACAAACTGAGGAAACAGGAGTTGGCTGTTTTTCTTGGTCTTTCTGACTTAATAAGTATCTGTGATAGAAATTCTGTCAAGTTTTTCAGAAGCTGATGTTATAGTACATGATATGGACCAACACTGGGTAAAACTCTGCCCTTTCCCCAAGGTCATCTGTACTTTAGCTTCTCCTACACACTCTTGTTCACTGCTGGACTCGCCAGAGTCCGTGTATGTTGCCTCAATTATGAGTCACACAATAATCAATTAGTGATAATATCTTACTACTTTCATCTTAACCCATTTTTCCTTATTTTTTTTCAATCTTTGGCTTCGTTCTTACATTCAGTCCTTTAAAAATTGTTTTTCTTTCCATTATTCACTTCTCTCATCTTCTTTCTTTGTGTGTCCCTCCTGCCCCTGATCTTTTTCAGTTTCTATTCTTTCCTGTGTAGCTTTTAGCCATTCCTCCTTTCTTGCTACACTGCACTGTTTGGTGAGCCTCATGATTAAAAAAAAAAATTCTTATGTAAACATAATCATATGGATACAAAAGTCCCTGACACCAGGTAAGTTTTTCCTTTCCACTTAATAAACTGGCCCATATCAATTCTAGCATCACTGTAATAGGAAATCCTCTTCAATAGAAGGGGTGTTGTATCATTTCATGCAAGTGCGATTAGAAAGGACCCTTTTCTGTAGACATACATGGCCTTAACTTTGCTGGCAGTTCATCTTCATCTTAGTTTGGGCTAGCACAGAACAGCAAAATTGATTGGGCAGAGACAGAATTCAGCAGAGAAGAGACGAAGAGCAGTCTGAGGAATAGGTAATTACTTATGACTTGGATATCTTTAATACTGCTTTCAACAATCAGTTTTTGATATTCCTTTTCTGTTCAGGAGTCCCCATTAGTCTGGATATTTTAATTGGTACCTTTCCACAATTGCAAGTTACCTGACACAGTACAAGCTCCTAATAGGTTCACAATATTTTCATGGCTTCCAATGTGAGTCATCATTTTCAGCTCAGACATTAAAGCATCTGTTTCTGAAGCATCAGGTTTTTCTGTAAGAGTAATAACAAAGATTTGGCTATCTCCAGCAAAGAAATAAAAATTTAAATGGTTGTGATGCTTTGTCACATGGAAATCTTCATTTCAAATTCATTGGACTGACAGTATATTTGGGAACATCCTAAATAAAAAAATCTTTCTACAGTATTAAAAGATTTAGCTGAAAGCAAAAACTAGATTTGTGTGTGAGTGTGGATCATTTGAAAGTTTGGGAAAGCAGTCCTAAAATATCAACATTTGTCATTCTTGGGCTGGCAGGGAATGACAGCAATGTATTAAACTCTTCACAAGCAAATTAAAAAATGGCTGTCAATCTTGTTGCAGAGAAATGCCAAGAGAAAAAAACGTCTTGGCAGCTGTAGGGCAGTTGCAATCCAATAGCTAAGAAGGCTACCCTGGGTTTCAATAATAGCTTTAGTCTTGTTTTCCAGCAAGCATTTGGTCATCATGATCTCAATGAATCGGGTATTTGAACCAAAATGATCAAGTTGAGCTTCCATGAAGAAAACCACAAAGGAGTGGACCAAGGAGGCATAATGTGCAAATAAGGAATGAAGAGCTGGGTATCAGTGCTGGCAGTAAGGGGCTGTGTGAGCACACAGGTGGGCAGGGTGCTGGTGTCAATGTGAGGCTCATC
Source organism: Calyptomena viridis (assembly GCA_013390005.1). Taxonomy (NCBI): domain Eukaryota; kingdom Metazoa; phylum Chordata; class Aves; order Passeriformes; family Eurylaimidae; genus Calyptomena; species Calyptomena viridis. The sequence goes on from WEIV01009763.1 coordinate 553,160, forward strand.
CCAAGCTGCATCAAGAGGTGGGTTAGGTGAATATTGGTCTCTTTCCCCAAGGAACAAGTCAGAGGATGAGAGGAAACAACCTCAGTTTGTGCCAGGGAGGATTATATTGGGTATTCAGAAAAATTTCTTCACTGAAAGGGTCATCAAGCATTGGAACAGGCTGCTCAGGGAGGCATTTGAGTCACCATCCCCAAAGGTATTTAAAAGACATGCAGTGGTGTCACTGAGGGACATGGTTTAGTGGTGGACTTGTCAGTGCTGGGTTAACAGTTGAACTCAATGATTTTAGAGGTCTTTTCCAACCTAAATGATTCTACCATTCTTGCTGCCAAGGAGACTTGCTCCTGGACATTGCTTTTATGAGGAGTCAAGACAGCTTGGAGAGAGGCCAGAGCATAGCAACAAGGAGTATTTGAGGTTTAAGAAGCCTGACTCATAAGAAGGCATGGAAATAAATTGCTTTGTATCATCAAGAAGAAAAGACTACAGGAAACTGTGCTGGAAGTTTTGGACACAAGCTAGCTCAGGCACAGAAGGCAAAGGGTGTTCCACAGCTAGACAGCACTACAAGTAAAGGGGACCTTACACCACCATTCATAGAGGCACTAATGTAGCCAGGAGGGTAATCTACATGAGGAATTTACATTCCTCCTCTTTAGAGCAGAGCAGCTCTATACTTCCCCACACAACACAGACCTTCCCTAGTGTGTCGGACAAAAAGCAACGTGGGGCAGGATGAAGGCACTTCAGCAATATCTTTCCAATCTGAAACAGGATTTTGAAAACAGTTTGAAAGACTTTTGAAGCCAAACATTTGTGAGGTGTAACTGCTGAAAGTTTGTATATAAGCGGATTTCTAACACTGCTTCTCCTTTAGAGTCACTAGAACACATTGGTGCTTGCAAAAGGCACCAGGGTTTGTCATACCTTTTAGCATTTTGACTGCGACCTGGACTGAATCTCCTGCATTGTTAATTCCATAAGCTGTCGCATTCACCACTTTTCCAAAAGCCCCAGAACCAAGGACCTGTCCTACAAGACACAAAATGCCACTATTATTTGCTGCTGGTATAGTACAGGCTACTACTCCGGTATTGGGATTTGCCTTATGGACTGCTCACCAAATTCCAGATTTTCCCTGGGAAATTCCCATTTTAGATCATATTCAAATTCTCTGAAGTCAATATAGATGTACTCGTTATCCGATGGCCCTATCATTTGTATCATTTGCAACTGGCTTTCATATCTAAATTGCTTTGGAGGAAAAAAACACACAGTGGAATAAGTCTTAAAGAAGAAATAGCCTGGTAGGAACAAAAGAAGAAGGGACAGGTATTTATCTTTGCTTTTACCTTTTTGTATTTAAGAAACATGAATACAAGCACAAAAGTGATCAATAGGAGAAAAAATCCAACAGAGACATAGAATGCAGCATTGTCCGGGAAAGAAGAAACAGCTCCTGCAATTTTAAGAGACACATATTATTATCCACTGAAACAGAGTTTTTATGTATAGCTGAAAATACAAGGAGAACCCACTGTGGCTTGGTCAGTTCTAGCAGCTTGCAGCCATCTCACACCTGAGCCTCCTCTGCAGAGGGAATGAGATGGACCTCTATGCAAAGCAAGATGGGCAGGAGGCATTAAGTACTGGGTCATTCTGACATCTGTATTCACAAAAAAAAAAAATACTACAACCGTTACTAAATCTAAGTGCATGGATGTGTTGGTGTGATCCATGGACTGAACTCTGTGAGCATAAACAGGAACAATCAATTCCTCTTCTTATTGCATCTTCCTCCTCTCTCCCTGTGCCTTCCTCCATCAATGTATGTTAGGTACCAAAGTACGAGTTATTAGCGGCTGAACTGTACATAGCCTGCTCAGAGCATTGCTCTGCTGCTCAGACAGGAGCTCTCCTAACAAACCAAGATGTTACTGTAAGGTTCTGGTCAGCAGGTGAGATCCACCCTCATAGTTTGATTGTTTCTAAGAGCGTAAGTATTAAGATTACTTTCTATTGTAATTTCAACATGAATGCTCAAACTCTGACAATGGTCGGAGCTTTGGCCAGCTGTCATCAAAAAGCACCAAACAGCTTGTTCATCCATTACAAACGAAATCCCTGTACTACAAATATCTGGGTGTTTCAGATATTAGCACCACAGAATGTTCCCTGTAACTGAAATTTTTGTTCTATGGAATATATATGGTGTTACAAGTATAAAGTGTAAATAATCATATTGACTTTCTGGAAGTAATCTTTCATGCCCTTGACAAGTAGAGAGATTGCACAGCCGTTTCCAAACCAGGGCTTAACCTTTTGCCACCTGTCAATTACAAGTTCAAGAAGGTCTCTTCCCTATGCTCCTGCTTTCCAGAGCCTTGAGTGAGTCTGTTGGCTCAGTCATGATCTTGCTCGAGTGCGCAATGACTTCCATGGGGTGAGGAGAGCTCCCATGGGCACTTCTAGCAGAAACACAGTGACCTCCAAGAAAGGAACAAGGCTAGCACCTGCTCTTCCCAAAGCTGATGCATCCAGATTTCATGTAGGGATTACTAATATGAAATAAAAAATCAGACTCCAACATTGCCATATCTCCACCCTGCACTTCTGATTTGTGTGAAGTTTCTGCTTATTTTAGTGGGGGAGGTTCCTGATCTGGGACTCGAGAAAAGAGAATTGTGTCTCCCATTCACCCACCATTTCTGATGCTGTATGCACACAGAGCTTGTGTTTTACCTGCAATGCCATTGCATGATTAGCCATTTAGCTGGATAAAAAATACGTTCTGCCATGCCAGTTTTAATTGAGAAAACCTGTGCTAAAACACTGGCTTATGGTACCTGACAGGTTAATGAAATTCTTTTCACAGACCGAACCAGCAGAATTGTTTGCACAGCACTCCACCGAGAAGGTTGTTGCTGTCTCCTTTAAATCTAAAGTACTGCTTGAAATCCATGACCCCAGGGATCTCCTCTCTGGCAAGAAGTTGTGAATTCCCTCTGCAATTTCTTCTGTACAGCTGAAAAAGAAAGCAGATCAGTTTTGATATTTGGTTCACAGTGGTATTTTCCAGAAGAGAAGGTGGAAAGTTTTGAAACGTCTTGTGACTGTCTTGGAAGAGAAGAAGGGAGAGGGCTTGGATTTCTGTCAGTGATAGAGTGAGACTTCAGATCAGTTACCAGTCTCGGTTTTGGGGATGGACACGGCAGGGTCCACAGGGAGTGCCCTGGGCTTCCTACCTCCTGAGCTGGGCTCACTCACTCTCCACCACTGCCTTGGCAGGGTATTTGTGCCTCCTGACCTCCGGGACTTCCACCAACTGCATAACAGACACAACACTCAAGCCACTGAAGAGCACCAAATGAGCTGCTACTAAAATGATAAAGGCAAAATGAACCCACAGTAAAATTTCGAAAGTCCTCTCCCTGAAGGTACGTAATTTCAACCATGAAGTTTTTCTGACTCAAGGTGGAGAGCATCCACCTTGTATTAATGACTTCTTTAAGACCCGATATGTAGAAAGACAGAGCATCATACTCAAGGGAGAGGAAGTTCACAGAGATATTATTTTGACTTTTAGCTTTTCTATCATTCATCAACTTACTGCCTAATTTACTCTCCATATAAATAAATGAGGAGATAGGTAAATGAATAAAATTTATCCAGCTCTACACATAGCACTAGCTTCTACATGTGGAAGTTTCCAAGAAAAGAAATGTCACATTTTCTTGCCAGAAAGATGATTTCATGAGTGTTTTAAACTCATTAGCTGGATGTTTTCTTTCCTCTTCCATTTCTGCATTAACAGATTGATGTTAGGAAACCTTTTCAGAGGTATGGATAAAAAATTGTCTAGATGTTATTTTTTATGTCTAGCTAAAACATATAGAGCTTTATCTACCATCTCATAAAGGATAATTTGACCAAGTCCTATTCTGCACCATGGGATTATTAGTTTTTTGCAAATCTAAAATAAAAACTGCAGAGTTCATGAAAGAGCTAAAAGTTGTTCCAACATCTCTTGAAATTTTAGGTCTTTGACTCATTGCCCTAAATAAATAGAGGAAATGGAAACACTCTCACTAACTTTACTGGAAACACTCTCACTGACTTTGCTGGCTTTGGCAACAGGTCATCATAACAGTTGTTTTAACCAAAGCTTAACCAATTAGTCAAACCTGTATTAACCAATGCATTCCCTGAATCCATATAACTTTGATAAGCTAAGAGAAAAACTTAGATTGGACTCTGAAACTGCCTAACTGTTGACTTAAACCCAGTGGGGTTTATTTTGATGTAAAGAGCCTGAGATACACATCTTTATAGACTTCCTCTGATGGCAATAAAAGATGAAAAACTTCCCCTAGTTTTGGTGATTTGGTTCCCCTAGAGTGGGCCACCAAACAATTGAAGGTTCATCTTAGACTTGGTTTGTTACATGTCAGTTTTCATTTAACCAAGGATAGCTCAGATAGTCTTTGCAATGAACAAAAAAGAGAGAAAACTATTTACTTGGATGAGTTCAGTTCAGGACAGTTCCTCCAAACCCAGGATGAGGCAGGATAACTTTCAGCGATGCAGGAGATTTGCTTGAACAACAACTGCATCGTTATTTCAGGCTTTCCTGCAACAAGACAACAAAACACTTAAGGACGTGGTTTAGTGGTTTAGTGATAGTGTAGCAGGGCTAGGTTAATAGTTGGACTCTATGATCTTAAAGGTCTTTTCCAACATAATAAATTCTATGATTCTGTAACACAATTTCTGTCAGTGACAGATTTCAAGTGACGAAACCCTGCAGGCTTTTGTGGCAATGCTACACCTACTGAGACCAAGGCCTGTTTCTGCATTTTCAAAATAACCCACCCACACGTCACTGTGAGAGCTGGGTGCAGCCCACAGTCCTTCTCCTCCCTAGGTTCTGTGGATTGCAGTGTGGCCAAGGCAAGGGGAGCAGCCACTTCTCTGTATGGGCACAGCCAGACCAAAACAATGGCAGAGCCAAAAATAGAAGTCTTGACTTCTGCTTTTCTGAGTCGGAGCGAGCAGTTGGCCCTAGGACTGCTCTGACACTCCAGTTCTATGGGTCCAGCTCATACAAACTATGCACAGAAACAATACATCATGAATAATGGTCCCTGACAGTAAGGGAGAGATGCTGCAGCCAAGTAGCAGAACTAAGGTAACTGAGATCATCGGTCAAGATCGTGTATGTGTGCGGATCATGGGCAGGGGTGTACAAGCTACTGCAGCCCAAACACATATGTTACACATCAAACTGTCTCCATACTAACGACACTAACTCAAAAATGACATTGGGAAAAAAAATCACATCAACAAGCCATAGAAAGCTAAGTCCTCATGGGTATAAGGGTTACCTCTCACTATATAGCTCATGTGGGTTCTACAGCAGTCACTTGTATTCTGGCTCTATAAAGTTAGAATACAGTTACTGTACTTTACTGAGCTCCTAAGTTTGTGATTTTCTTAAGAGGCATTATTTTTCTCAGCAAACAAATAATTTCTCATATTCTGTTTGTGGCAGACTGAAAGGAAGAAAAAAATTAATTACTTTCTCCTTTCTCTGTTCTTTCCTGATCAACACAAGAAATAAAACACACAAGCACCCAGTGTCTTTCTCTGACCCAGTGTCTGGATTTCAGTAGTGGAGTGCAGTGTGAAGAGAATCCCACTTTCGCCTTTTGATCCTCCATTTTTAACAATAAATCTGTGTAAGTGAAATGGGGAATACAAAAAAACCCCCAACATAATAGCTCCATTTACGCCAGTGACAAAACCCCAGACTTTGCCAAAACTTCACAGGGATAATTTTCTCACTTACTTCTCACGTAAAGAGTGAATTTTTTTGTCACAACCATGTCATCATTTTCAGCATAAAATACATATATCCCAGACTGGTGCCGATGGTTGCAGAACTTTGATGAAATGCTGGGGAGGAAAAAAAAAAAAAAAAAGGAAAGGGACAATACGTCTACTTGAAAAAGATTTAAAATATAATCAGGACTCATATACATGTTGGAAACAATTCAGCATCTTCTAGTGAAGAATACAGAGAAAAATATTTTCGTTTAGAGAATATAAAACCCAAAATCTAACTCTCTTGGTGAAGGGATATTTTTGCCCTGCAGTATGGATTTCATCATGCATTTTTTCTCACAGTTCCTGGAGTGCACGTAGGCTGTCAAGCTGTGATTTTGTTAGCAATCCATAGGAAGACAAGGCATGTAACACATCCTGGCACAGATGCTAAGACCAGCAAAGGATCAAACTCTCCAGTCTCCAAAGAACTTTGATGGGAGTTTCTAGCTGATATGATAAATAGCATTAGGAACCAACAATGACAGGGAGAATTGTAAGAGATAAACCTCTCCAAATGGAAAGATCTCATGGAAAGTCAGGAATGAGGTCATCATTATAAGTTCATTGTCAGTGAGACAGAGCACCAACCACCAAGATAGTTCTGCAGGAGGAAGACCAGCCTTCTATTAATCCTTATGGCCTTTGACCCAGTGGACAGCAGAAAACCAAGACCCAAATCATGCAAAAGACAGCTTGTGACAATGAAAATGGTGAGGGAGAGCTCTAACAAATCCCTGGGCAGAAGATAACAACTGAGAACTTCAGAGAGTCAAATATTCATGCATGACTGTCCTGTTGTCACTGGTTTATGGGACATGGGATGAGGCAGGGAGAAGGGAACATACCATCCTATAGACATGGTATCATATTTCTGTGCTTTTGACTAGGTTATTGTTGTTAGGGCAATTGTCAGATTTGAATGGCAGATAATGCAGTTCATCAACATTAGAAGAGCAACCTAAGATAATCTCTCTAAGGTCTAGTTGCTGACATTCTGGGGATAGAAGTTTTGGTTGACGGTTCAAGGGTAGAAAGTCCTCAACTCTGTTTTAGTGGCAAAGGCAGGCAGGCACATCAGGGAGTCTGAAGCAAAGAGGACCAAAAAAAAAAAAAAAGATTGCCTATACCAACAATTCGCAAAGTAAGAGAAAGCAGTAATGAGATTGAAATCTAGAGAACTGAGATCAGGGTATGTCTCATTAAGCAAGATACATACAAAGGAACTAGAGTATCACCTTGTAATTCTAGACCAGGAAAACTTGCACTGAAGTCACTGGCAATTTTGTCTTCTGACTAAGGCAACATCTCCACACTTATTGACTTTTGCGTATCTTAATCTGAAATGGCCTCAAAGATGTCCCTGAACTCATGGAATTTTTAAAGTCAGAACTCTTTTAAGCTGCCTCAAAATGGATTCTGAAGACAGGGAAAAAAAAGCCAAACCCAAGCCAAAAATAATTTGTTGCTTTTGAAATCCTAAGGCTGAAGGTTTATATCCTAATGAAATAATGAGAAAAAATTTTAAGACAATATCTTTGATACATGAAAATATAAGGGGATGTAAGTTAAATATTATAAATTTAACAGAGGTCATTGTGTTTATGAAAACCCATTTGCTCTTAGGAGGGAAGTGAAAATCAGCAGTGTGCTGAAACAGAGGGACAACAAAAGCAAGCAGAAAATGGAAATTCTGGAGGAACATCTGAAAACACATAAGGGTAGTGACAAGAGAGATGGATCTCTGGGTTTTGAAACACAAAGCTAAAGAAAAGGATAAAATTAATTAATAAAATTTAATATGATCTATAATCAGGAGGAACAACTTGATAAGAAAATGGCAGAAATAAAAAAAAAAAGAAAAACAGGAAATGAAAAAGGATATGAAAGGAACAAAGTAGAAGTGTTGGGAAACAGGATTACACAAAGATCAACTAAAATATGCAAAGTGAGACTCACAATATGTTTATATATGTGATGACCTTTTTCGTGTTGTTTCAAGAAACTTTCTGCTTTAAAATCACATGGAAATTGGCAGTGCTACAGCTTGCAGCCAGAATCTCCTGACCTTCTTACCCCTTGCTTCTTCTGGGGACTTCAAACTAAATGAAATACCTACCCCTACTCTTTATCCTCAGGTGAGACATGTCTATCCAATGCTTGTATTCAACCAAAATTGGATAGTTGTAGGGGGTGTTTGTACAGCAGAATGTACTTGTCAGATGAAATAATCACCAAATTCAGGTGGTTTTCCCTCAATTATATCTTTTCCATAAAATAAATTGAATGACAAATAAGTGCGAAGTATAACTACCCAAAATGAACATTAAAACCAAATTATATATTTATCCAACTATTTACACTATTTATCCAACAGCACAGCCAGACGCATGGCCTAGTTTTCTGTTTGATGCAATCACCAGGCCACGCCCCTGCAATGTCTGGTAGCTGTGGCCATGGCTGTGTCCATGGTTGTGACAGAGCCAGCTCAGGACACACAACGCCAGGGACACAGGCTGGACTTTCCCCCATCCGGCAGGTGGTGATCAGCACTCAGCAACTGCTGCTCCTGTGTTGCAAAGGCTGTGTGAAGTGACTCATAAATTGCAAGCCACCAGTAGTTGCACCTTTCTGATTAATGAGGGTTGCCTAAACTATTTCAAGAGTTGTCAATATTATTATTGTTGGCACAGTCTGCAGCACCTTCTTCTTATCTGGATTGAATTTACACCACCTCTCAATCATCCAAGCAAAACGGACTCCTGCTCATACAAACAGTGAGGAGGGGTCCGTATCAGCTGCAAAGCAAATCAACTGGGTGTTATCAGCTGGAGGGAGGTACCTATTGGACAAGGATGAGCAAATGGTCAAGGCTGTCCTTTGAGACCTCATTTCCAAAACCAATCTTGACACAAAGCACAAATCTGCTGAGCCCATGTCAGGCATTGCAGATTAGTCACCAACACCCACGCAGTGCTATCAAAGTTTGCTGGCAGCCTTCACTTTATCAGCAGGGACAGAGTTCCTGTGGCCACTGCCAGGAGATGACAATTTGCTAATCTGAACTGAGCTGTCTCCGAACCCCACTGAGGTCTGACTCCAATACACCATCTGATGCAAATGAAAAGGCCAGCGTGTTGCAAAGATGGCCTGATAAGCTAGTGGATAAAATCAAAGGTACCAAAATACTACAGAAAGAAATTATAAAAAGCATAATCCAGGCTATGACACAGCTGTATGAAGATGATAAGAGAAGTTTTAAGAATATAAGAAGAAATCAGTGCAGCCACATTATCTTCTGCTCAGGTCCTACACAGTTTTAAAGTCAAAATTTGAAATTACCATCTTGGCTTTACTCTCACTGAGGTGAATAAGAGCTGTTACCTTCCCTCCAAAGCCATGGGACTACTCTGAAAGAAAAACTGAAGGAAATTAGATAATGTTATCAAGAAATTAGAAAGCCTAGGGAATGGAGAAAACATTAGCCTCAAACAGGATTCATGCCAGAAATTCATTATAGGAAATAACAGAAAAGGTAGATAACTAACAGGTTTATTCAAAACATGTTTTGCTGCAGCAGCAGAAGAATGCATGACCTGAGTAATGAGCAGAACGGTATGTTTCTGTGGCACAAGCACAGTCAAACAGATCTAACAGAGGCCTGGGAACTACAGGATCCTGGACTCGATCTGAGCTGTTTGAAGGACACTGGGAACATCATCAAGAACAGGATGACAAAAGGGGAACATGCAGAACTTGGGATCCAGTACAAAAACTGCAACAGATCTGAAAATGAGAAATTATGTTAGAGAGAAAGGGAATAGCAAAATGCACATAAACTAAAGGGTTGTTAGATGCATAACTTACTAAAAGGTTCGTTATAAACAGAGAATAAAGCAATTCTACAAGTTATCTATGTGAACTGTTGTTGAAAGCCAAAATTTTGTTTAAGTGCCTTTTTTTAATGCAGTTTCACCATGTGGCCTACCCACATTTTAAAAACACAAAGAGAGTACAAAACATGGAGAGTTAGCAGTCCAAAGGAGATATAAAGAGGAAACATTATTATGTTAAACTACAAAATACTCCAGTACCTGTGTCCGTCCACACTGTAACTTTGTTTACATGGAAATGTTTTTTTTGAAAATAGCCACATGCATCTAGCTGGTGGATATGCTGTAAAGTTAACTTCAAAGCAAAACTCTTCCTCACCAATTTCAAAATCTTCTTTAGAGTCAGTTATATTTATAAATCCCTTTTCTAGAGAAAAGAAAACAGAGATATTAAGAAGGCTGGACTGCATAATGAAGAAATTTTGACATCTGCATGTTTTTCACTTTGGCTACTACAAGCTAAAAAAAAAAGCACTGTTAACAGAAAGCATTCTGTTAATCAAAAGAAGATAATGCTTCAAAGTAGTATTGAAATGCTATCACTGTATTCAGGCGTAGATAAATGATTCAAGACTGCTGAAGTAGCGTATTTGGTGAGATCAGAGCACTTCCAAAATGGTCTGACATTTCTCCTGAATCTGCTTCACAGAGTCACAATGCCATTATTTGGTTTGGTTTAGGTGTGTATTCCAGGTGTTAACAGATGCACCTCCCGGCTTCCTCCTACAGGGAAAAAAACCCAGGTGGCACCACCAGCATAATCAGATGCTGATAGTAGTTCTCCTTCCCTGAAATGAGCCAAAATTTTGCAAATGAGTCTTGCGGCTGCTCCTTTATTTCTCATCTAAATTAGACTATTTCATTCAGGATGACAGCAACATGGAAAAGTGTTTTGAAGATGTCCATGAACCATGTGCTGGTGGTACTTGCCCTGATAGAGTGGGATTTTTTTCGCCTAGTGGAGATGTCTCAAGTTCTGTGATCCATCTAAGCTATTTGTTTGGACCTCCAATAAACTCAGTGGAACAAAACAGGCATATCCAGATGTATCCCATTCTAAAGTAGAAGATAACAAAGATGTACTGAACTGCTTCTGGAAATATCTGTTTCTTGACATTGGCTGTTGAAGAAATTAAATTCATTGCTGGGCCTAGATGTCTCACGTTTTGAAATGAATTCTACCCAAAGAGACTGAAGAGCAGACATGTGGGAGGAGGCTGTCCTCAGGATATCAGTGGGGCTAGCATCAGCTCTGTAAGAATCACAGAACCATTTACAGTGGAAGAGATGTCTAGTCCAACTCCTGCTCAGAGCTTGTCCAACTAGATAAGGTTGCTCAGAGCCATGTCCCGTTGAGTTTGGGTATCTCCAAGGAAGTTGACTCTACAACTTCTGTGGCTGCATTTAATCAGCCACATGGTGAAAAACTACACTGTGAAAATATTGCTAGACTGGGCTTTCTTTTTGGGTGTTTTTCTTCTGGTTATAACATTATATTCTGCTTGGCATGTTGTATCCTTTTCTTAGCCTAATGGTTTGAAAAATGTTACCTGGAAACTCCCATAATAAACCTTAAAAAATTCAGTATTTTAAGACAAGAAGCAATTCCTTTCATGACTGTTCTTCTACTTTTTGACATTTAAGGTTTATTGGTTTTATAAATTGGACCTTCATCTTTTGGTCCTCATTCTTCCAGATAGAATATAATTTCTTAATGTACTGATAACAGCACAACCAGCCAAGAGTAAAGACTTGTATGCACTCTCCAGAGTGCGTACAAGGCCCTTGGAGCAGTGTATGCCATTTCTCTGGAAAACAACTCAGAAAAAAACCCCCTAGTTTCTTTATTGAAGGAGAAAGAAAATAGCACATTATTACTTGATTTATAATTTTTGGCAGGTTTAAGTGTATTTCTGACGATTTACACTTAGCAATGACACAGAGGTGAGAACCTCTTGAGACTGAACAAGTCTGTGTTTATCATATTTGTCTATTTGTTGCTCTAAACATAATATATTGCAAAATAGCTTATATATTCCTGAAGCAAGATTGTGTAGTGCTAAAAATTCTTTATGCAACACTGGGGGAAACAGCATAAGAACTGCAGAAACAAAGAGCCCTGAAGCTGCAGTTGTTGGCGTGATCTTTCTTGTGCTTTAAAGTGGCCTAACCGCCCTGCCTGACCTGACCAGTTACACAAAATGGGATAAGTTGGTGAAGTATCAATTAGCAAAGTGCAAACCAAAGCTGTCTAACTGTAAGGCATTATTAGAGGTTGGACCAGCCTTCCATGTAGCTGTGCTAGCCAGGCTCCCAGGCAATGCAGTATGTGCCATCCAAATCAGTTTTCTCTTGGTTAAGTTACATCACAATGATTCCCAGTATAACCATACATGCTGACCCATGCACAGTAATGTTTTAAAGGTGGGCCATTGACATGGGCAATTGGGTGAAATCTGTATGTGTGTCAGTGCTGTATCTGTATCTATATCACTGCTGAAATTGAACCTGGCATGCTAGCACAAATTCCCACCAACTGTGACTGTCATTAACACATTAGGCTAAAGGCTGGCGTGGATCAGAGGTACAGGATGTCCCTGTAGAACCTTGGAGACAGAAGCACAGCTGTTAGCTAGATATGACAATATTATTTACTCTAATCCATCTTGTAAGTAAACAGATTTTTTTTATCTAGCAAAGACAATGAGCCCTCAGAATTTTTGTTGGCATAAAGGGGTATTAATGAGGGTACAGACAATCATTGTAGGTGAGTGTATTATAGTGAAAAAATACCCTACTCAGAAATACAGCTTTCCAGGGACAGTGACTCAAATATTCCCTGTGACTGTCACACATACTCACTCATGATAGTTTATAGATCCAAACAGCCACTATTTCTGACCTGTGCAACACTACTGATAATGAGGATCTTGCCCTACCTCTGCATTAACCCCTCACCCCTATGTTCCTGTTTACTAAGAAAATGTGTGTAGAAAAAATGCCCAGGTATCGTACTCAGTTACTGTAAATGTTGAGAGAACTTCCTGCTCAGTGGCAAGCAGAATCTGAAAAGAGGATATTGAACTGGGAAACTAATTTCTAAAGGGACTGGGCTAACTGTTCTCACTTCCTACCATTTCTCGTCTAGGTATTGCAAACCCTGAGAGCAACTACATCTAAGGTCGAACACATGGTGAGTGCTTCAGAGAGTTTGTCATCAGGGCTGCAGGCTCCAACTCCAGGCACACCAATCATTAAACTACTCCGAGTGCCTAGTCCAGCAGCATTGTCCTACCTACAACTTCCTTTTTTCCCCCTTTTTTCCAGACTTATGCCTATTTGTGTATTATTTCCAGCTGAGAGACAAGATTTGAAGTTGAGGCTGTTCTCAACTAACTTCAAGACCACTGGCTTTTAAATCAACACGTTTCTTAAGTAGAATGAGGTTTCAGGTCTTATGTAGCTTGGCATCAGGAAGATGGTTCTCTTTAGTGCCTGGAAAGCAGGAGACATGCAGAACAACAGATAACACTGGAGTAGTTGTCTCTCTAATTTCAGGTTTTCTTTAAGATCCATCGCTGCTGCAGCAGCACTTCTGAATGGCTTTTGTTTGTTTGCCATCTCTGTCAGCGCTCACTAGTCATCATCTCTCGGGGCTTACATTCTTTTGTGTTCCCATTTTCACATGTTTTTAGAGCTAACATTCTTCCACAGATTTACTTTCACATAAAAAAAAATTGGCAAATTCAAATAGCTACTTGTCAGTCACTCCCTTGCCATAAGAGGAAATTATAATTTCTCATTTGGTCTGGGTTTTGAGTGCGAAAACCTGCCACCAAGAACCTCTAACTGTTTGATTCCTTTCTGTTGGACCCAGCTCAGGCCTGGTACAGATTTTGTATCTATTTTTTTTTCTGTACAAGAGCAACGATCACCTAAAGGGACCATATGACACAGCAGAGCAGAGGCCACAGTAACCTCTATCTTACATTACCACCCCTAAAAGTGCAGCAAAGGTGGGATAGAAGTGCCATATGTGAGTAGGGGAGATACAGTGGTGAGAAGGAGACTGAGTTCATGGCTACAGCTCTTTTATTGTTTGAAAACAGTCAGTGGTCATACCAGACTGACCAAACTAACACACAGACCATTAACAGCTGAACACACAGGTCTCATCCTTTTTATATTCCTGGCCAGCTCCAGCAGTGCTTTAGCTTTAGCTCTTTGTATCTGCTCTGCAGGTGGCCTTGGTGACACAGAGAAGGGCTCCACAACTATACTACTACCTCCTGCCTAGAAAGACCAGGGCAGAGCCCCTGGGGACCCTACAGCTTTATGTCCCCCCAAACACCCACTGTGGCTTTGCAGTATGTTGGCTGAGTATCACCTACAGTAACATGAGATGAATCCCAGCCTGTGTTTCTAGAGGTCTCATTGAAATAATTATTTAGATTAGATCTCTAACCACTACTATTTCATGTCACTTTTAAAAGCACTGTCTTTTATTGGGAATTATTTGAAAAGCAATATAAAGAAAAGGTCGATTGTATTCAGGTATCAGAATGACTCAGTTCAGATTAATTGCTTGGCTCTCCTGCACTGCAAGTAAGTGCAAACAGACTTTTTCCTTAAAAAGGGGACTAGAAACATATGCCACGTGCCTGGAAGCAAAGAACTGCCACATGGAAAATAAAGCAAAACAACCAACTGAGAGACAAAATTAACACCAGGAATTGGAATTACCTAAAACTGTAACCAAAGCAGTTTGATTCGGATGAGCAGTAGAAGAGCAGGTATAATATCCACTATCATTTCTTCCTGCTGCTGAAGCAAATGCATACTGGATTCGAATTGCTGAGTGGTCTGTTTGATAGTCTAATCCTCCAAACTGGTGATCCTAGTTTTCAACAAAGATTCCAATTTAATCAGTTGATAGTAACCAATACTACCTATTTTTAAAATATGCCCTGCCTACTTACCGACTCAACTTCTCTGTTTTCAGAAGATAATTTTATTCCAAATTTATAATTATGGTGAACAGCTCTGCATCTGATCAGCAATGGTTCCCCAACCTTCAGTAGTAGTTCAGGCAAAGGCGTTCCTTGTCTTTCATTTAAATCTACAAAATCAAAACATAGCCACTGAAACAACTATTGCTTTGCCTAAAAAAATGCTCAGTTAGATCAACATTTTTTCTGCCAATGCATTGAGATGATAATTGCAATAATAATGAAATTAGTAAATTTGATGGATTTAGGTGTCTCAAACCAAATTTTGTCATGATTTACAAGATATCTATAGGGCACAGTTAAGCACAAATCTTAGCTCAGGTCAGATTTATTTAAAAAAAACAGGCAAACAAGCCTAATTAAATAATTAATAATTATTTATAAATGTGTATATTTAAGAACACTTTAAAGAGCTTTTCCATGCTAACACAGTCCTAAAAGCAGGAAAAAAAAGTCAATAAATGTATAATAAATGTAGGAAGACAAGAAGTTTTTTACAGAGACCACAAAAAGCTATTTGAATTAGGTTTTAAACATGTGACAGAGAAATTGTATTCACTGTTAGATTTGTTCCAGTGATTACAGACAAGTATCTTAGTCCAGAAAGCACTCAGATGACTAGTGCAACTAATTTCAGTGTCAGGAATGAGTTCAGATGCAAGTAAACCTTAGAGAGAAGTTACCTATTGTAAAGAGGCTGGAGCATTCTCTGCCCAGGACATTAACTGCACAGCACCATATGTAAGTTTGAAATAATTCATGTTGCACCATCCGTATGCCTTCTATTCCACCAGTTTCTTCATGCATCTTATCGGGGCAGCTGCAATCACAAGCACAATTATTCATTGACTCATTTGGTTAACCTCAAGCAAATAAATCTGATAAATCTCCAAGCCATGAGAATATGCAAACAATAGTGGGAAAACTGAATCTTACATAGTTGAATAAAAAGGAACTAGGAAAGGTGAAGATAAGAAAATAAAAATGTCACAGCCTAGGCAAAAACGTGGGCTGAAATGACCTGAATATGCTCAAATTGGCTCAGACAGGTAATGATGTGATTAAAATAGAGAAAAGAGTGAAACAATGGAAGCTGAGCTGTTACATCACATCTCCGAATTTCTGGTGGTGGGAGCTGCTGCAAATCCAGCAACATTATGAGACCCGGAATCGCAACCACCATGCTGCAGAGAAAGGCATTATTCCCACTGTTAATAGAATAAATTTTGTATATTAATAGAATGGGAAAAATTATTTAGCTCATAAAATTGCGATCCCTTGTAAGATTTTCCCAGTTACTGGAAAAAGGGAAACATTTCATCCCTTTCAAAAAACAGTAGAAAGGAAGACTGTGGGAACTACCAACCTGTCAGCCTCACCTCTGTACCTGGGAAGATCATGGAATAGATTCTCCTAGAAGCTATGCTAAGGCACACGGAGGACAGGGAGGTGGTTCAAAACAATCAGCGTGGCTTCACCAAGGGCAAGTCCTGCCTGACCAACCTATTGGCCTTCTATGATGGAGTGACAACAACAGTGGACAAGGCAATGGCAATGATGTCATCTATCTGGATTTCTGGAAAGCCTTTGATAGAGTCCCTCACAACATCCTTCTCTCTAAACTGGAGAGATACAGATTTGATGAGTTGACTGTTTGGTGAATGAGAATTTGATTGGCCAATTGCATCCAGAGAGTACTGGTCAACATCTTGGTGTCCAGTTGGACGTCAGTGACAAGCAGTGTTCCGCAGGGCTCTGTATTGGGATCAGTACTAATATCTTCCTCAATGACACAGACAATGGTATTGGGTGTAACATTAGCAAGTTTGCAGATGACAAGAAACAGTATGGTGTACACAGCTGAGAGGTGGGATGACATCCAGAGGGACCTGAGTAAGCTTGAGAAGTGGACCCCTGGGAAACTCATGA
>WEIV01009763.1:570034-597059 GCA_013390005.1 Calyptomena viridis
CTAAAAGAGGGTAGATTTAGACTAGATATAAGGAATATTTTTTTTATGATGAGGATCGTGAAACACTGACACAGGTTGCCTAGAAAGGTGGTAAATGTCTCATCCCTGGAAACATTCAAGGTCGTTTTGGTCAGGATCTCATTGAAGATGTCCCTTCTTATTGCAGTATGCTTGGACTAGATGAGCTTTTAAAGGTCCCTTCCATATATTCTATGGTTGTATCATTCAAACTTCAAATAAATGCAAAAAACTACAGAAAAATTAGATACCTTTGATTTGCCCTTGTGACATCAAAATACTAGAATCTGGAATAACAGTTTTAAAGACAAGAGCTGACAGTTTC
This sequence comes from Calyptomena viridis, assembly GCA_013390005.1. Lineage (NCBI taxonomy): Eukaryota > Metazoa > Chordata > Aves > Passeriformes > Eurylaimidae > Calyptomena > Calyptomena viridis. The sequence goes on from WEIV01009763.1 coordinate 570,378, forward strand.
CAGAAGAGCACAACAGTCAAAATTTCTAAGAAAAACGTGTTGTGGCACTCCAAAAGTGGATCATGCAGACATGGGTTTTCAACCATCGCATGGATGTGACAACCAGCAGAGCCCATCTCCAATGATTCTGAACCAAAAGCTCTTCTTCAGCTATCTCCCCAGCTTGCTGGCACACTAAGCAGTGTAGAATCTATAATAATTAAGGTTAGAAAAGCTCTCTAAGGTTACTGAGTGCAAACATCAACCTAACGCTGCCATGTTTATCACTAAACGATGTCCCCAAGTGCCACATTGCACTTTTTTTGAACACTTGCAGGTACTTCCTTGGGCAGCCTGTTCCAATGCCTGACAATCCTTTCAGTAAAGAAATTTCTTCTTATATCCAATCAAAACCTTCTTTGGCACATCTTGCGATCATTTCTTCTCATCCTGTTTCTTCTTTAGAAGACAGCAAACCTACAGTCTAGAGATTCAACATGCATAAAAGAATACACCATACCTCTTATCAGGTGTTTTGCAGAATATCCATTCCACAGAGGGCTGGGGGTAGCTCTCAGATATGCACTCGATAGAATCCGATTTTTCCCTTTTCCTGAAATAGGGTTTGCCTGGTTTTTCTGTTAAAAATTGTGCAAATGTTTAAGCATGCTAAAATAATTTTGAAACAGTGTTCTTCTCATTTCATAGTACATGCGGTTACAGAGCAGTAATTTGTTTCAGGAGATTTCAACACAGAGGGAACAAAAAATTATTCAGCCCTAGGGGTATTGTGTGTTGGTCTCACGAGCTTTTCGGCCTTGATTACTAAATGCACAGCTTCCCCGTACCAAAGGGCTGCCTCTACATATCAGGATATAATCCCGAGACTGATACTGAAAGGTGCTAATTTGCTGTGGTTGCTATTAATTTCAATGGGCAAGAGCAGAGATACCTTTTAAAATCACATCCTAAACACATCCTTTGGTGGAGTATCTGTTGAGACTAAGTCTGCACACAAAATGAGATTGTTGCGTACTACTCAATCAGATCAGATACACGATAGAAATACATGGAGTGATAACGACTTCTGATAACCAGCAGACTTCTCTACTCTACATCGGTAGCCCAGAGGGAAATGATTCCTATACTTGGACCAGGCACAAAAAATTTAATGTATTAAAACTGATGAAGATTTGACTCAAAAAGAAAAAGCACTGAATCAGGTTTTATGTCATCTTTCAATGAAATTGCAGCTTCCATGCAGAAGAGTGACATTTTCTTTAGAGTCATACTTCCATTGCCTGCAAGGTGACGTGCTAAGATGAAATTAATTCTTATGGCTTTTTAATTTCTTTCCTCATTTATCTCTTATAAGCTAGGCCTAGGAGGTTTTTTTCAACTACAGAGATTCACATCCCAGTTGAAGGATTCACATCTAGCCTGAAGGATTTTACGAGAGTTGTAATTATGATATTAGATTCACAGGAGCAATGAGAATGCAATCCAAGCAATTGATACAGAAAAGACCTTTATTGACACTATTTCGAACTATTCTTGCTTGCGCATGTAATAACACTTTCTACCTCTAAGCCCTAACTGATATAGCAGAGATGGCAATTCTTAATGAAAGATTTAAAACCTGGTCCCATCAATGAAGCTGTTAAAATTATAACTGAGACATGCAATAAGCCTTCAAATAAAACAAGGAGAGATTGGAGGTGACTTTTCTGTCACCTAAGAGAGAAAAAATGTTACACAGAAGAAATACTTTAAAAACAAATAAAGAGGGAATGAAAAATGTTGATTAGTCACAGTTTATTAAAAACAGGGCAAGTAGTGATGCTCGTTAAATGTGTATTTAGAAGGGTTTGCTAGTATTTTACCTGTTTGGGTGGATGTTTTTGAAATTTCTTTTTAAATTTTTTAAATTTTATCCTCAAATTTGGCTCTTTCCAGAAAAATAGTTTAGCCTTCATCTTCTGTTAAAAACACCATGTCAACATGGGTCTTTTGGGTATTTTTGAGAGGTTTTCGGACACCACTTCTTAGAAACAGAAGCTTGTGCTTTGTTGTAGCAGTTGCCTTTGCATCAGAGATGTCTCTTGTGTGAACCTTGAGAAAATTCAATCAAATCCACTCCAACTGGGACCCTTTCAAAAAGTCACACCTCACAGGTGTTCTGTCATGAGCATTTATCAGCAGTTAAAATCTCAGCTCCTTGGGCACCCTTGTGTTGAGCAGCCGCAGGACTGATGTGTTTTACATTAAAACACAATAAATAAATAAATAAAGGCTGACACTGAGGAGAGGGACCTCTTCTTTCTCCATCCCTCAGTGTGCCTCTTGCTGCCCACCGAATTGTAAAAGGAAAAGCTGTGAGAGAAGTGAGAGACCCAGCGGCAGGCACAGGTGGAAAAGTATAAGTGAGTGAAAAGTGTGACTTAATAGCACCAGAGACCAGAACGTAAAACGGACACCCTGGTCTGGTCCAGGTTACAATCCAGCCAGCAACACCAAGGATAGAGGTTAAAATAAAAGTAAACAAATCTAGTCTATGAGCTTTGAAAGCACACAAAAGCCACCCTCTATTTGTCCTTTTTGGCACAGAGGGGAATCTCTCACAGGGGAAAAGAGAGCAGCCACGCATTTACATCTTTATTTGTTCATTTGCATGGTTTATTCACTAGGGAAACCTGACTCTCACACAGTTTGTGGTTCTGACTTCAGCCTCTGAAGTCCTATGCTGATCTAGGAAGATGCTTGAAATGCAGCACATGAAAGCTTCATTGCTTTGGCTGAACTCGAGCCTCTGCCCTTGAACCTATTGGTGGAATGACTCCTTTCATGTAGATATACTTACTTCGGATGAGAACAGGCACAACTACTGTGTAATTGTCAGTTTTACTTGTGACCAAGAGTGTGTATTTTCCAGCTTGTCCTTCTTTTATTTGTGAAAAAGCCAAAGATGCCATATATCTATAAAACAGAAAGTAAAGTTGTATTTGTCATGTTAACATGAAGAAGGTAATACGCAGCAGACATAATGAAATGTTAGCTCTTTAGCTCTTGCAAAAACCCTTCATATACACTAGTATTCATTACTTACATAGTGCCCTTCAGCCTGAAGTGTTTTCATCACATATCTTCCAACAGAAGCAGCACATAAGAACTTACAGCCACAGGTACCACATGCTTACAGGTACTGCATGTTTAGTGCTGACCATTGGGAAGGAGAAGCTCCTGAGCTTAGGGCAGTTCTGGAGCTCCACATCAAAATGCTTTATCTAGAGTACCATTCTACAAGTTTTGCATGAGGAGGGAATAATCCAGTCTCAAGTTCCAGCCTAGGTTTGGCTGTGAGAATTAGAATGCCGTTGCTGTTGTTACTGATGTGTGCTGTGACCGTAAAAGTCACATAATTCTTCATACCTTGGTTTCTTTGACTATAAAATCACAATTTTCCCACATGAGCATGGCAAAGCTCAAATTAATCAATGTCAGAAAATTCCTGGAGATCCCTATGTATGATGCTATACAAATTAAAATAACAAGCTTATTTCAAAATGTTCTTAGTTTTAAGACTCATATGGTACATGTATCTAAATGACAATCAGCAATGAGCTGCTGGGTGACAACAGTTAAGAAATACTAGGAAATTGAGAAAGATAATTCATAACATGAAGTCAGTCAGACAGAATATGTTCTATTTGAGAGTTCATTTCTTTTAGGATGCAAAGGCTCTTTGACCCAGTACATCCCTTGACTTACCGATTCTCTGAGTCCAAAGAAAGTTTACAAGCTTTGCTCTCTTTAAAGAACCAAAAGCATGAAATTATATTTGAAATTCTCATTATTATTCTTAATTCAATATCTTCAAGTAGATTGACTTCCACATTTTTAATTGTTTTATAGATGTTTTCTGTTCCTTGAGAATTCAAATAACACCCAAGATCTTTGAAAATATTAGAAAGCTGCAATGCAGAAGGACAGATTGTTAGGTATTTATTAGCAATTAGCTTTATCTCTTTTTTTACATTCAAATATTTTAAAATTATTCTCTTCTGGAAAAGATTTAATCAATGGATAATGCCTTATAATGCCCAAATATGATTACAAATTATAGTAAAACAACACCTTCATTTTATGTGTTTATTTTTAACTTCTACCATCAAACTTATTCATAAGTATGTTGAGTTCTACTGCATGAGGAAACCCCATAGGATTCCTGTTGAATTAGTTAATTCTGTTCTCAGAATTAAATGGCAGACATTACAGAACAATTTTAGCCAGAAACACAATAACTTTCCTTAGTGGGACAGGTTATTCTTTATACTTGATTTTGTTTCTTTTTATTTAGAATCACATAAAAAGCACAGAACTATAATAAAACCTTAATGCAAAGGCAGGGTCAAAATTCTATTTTAACATCCCACTACTTGTCACTGCAACATCTGGCTAGACTGCTCCTCAACTCTTTGGGGGCTTTACTTGTTAAGGAGTATTTGCGCTGAACACATTTGTATTTTTCATTTCCCCACCATTATGTATGGCTAAAGGAGAACTGGAAACAGAAAGAGAACATTTTGCAGTCATTCTGAAAGCCACCAAAGGATTAATAAGTCTCTAAGATTAGCTGCAGCAAAAGGCAACAAGTAAGTAGCTCCATCTGAAGAGGAGCCCAAAATGTCTCTGTTATTTTGGTTGGTGAAATTTATCCAGTGTAGGTTTGTGAAAGGACAGAATTTACTGCTTCTTCTGCCCTGCATTTTACTTGGCTGGTTGGTTCTTTTCATTCCTTGCTCCGTTTTCCTTTCACTTGACCTGAGAAGTATCTAGCAAGAACAGCCATACTCTGCCTTGTTAGATACAAGGACAGCACAACTTTGGCTAAGATATCTTCATTTGTTATCTGATTTATTTGTTCAGGAATGAGAAAGATTTCGTAAGACTTTCATGAGGGAAGAATCCTCAGGAAATATTTTAATCACAGGTCTCAGCTGATTTATGATTGAGTTGCACATCACTTCCTCTTGACTTTCTGCCATTTTGAGTTGAAAGACAAGAAAATAAAATTTTATTTGACTCAAATTTTATTTGACTCATTGTCCAGCTTTGGTGTCTAACTCAAGATTTAGACCAGGCAGGGATTCATGCACTTTGATGGTGGGAATAGAGGGCGCTACAGTTTACCTATCAGTCCCAGCAGCCATGGCACACACACCATGGCAGGACATCCATTCACACCATGACCTTGGAAATCCCCTCTTAAGGGCACATATTTTCAAATATATTGTTACATTGATACATTCCCAGCAATATCCAGGAGTATTCAAGCATGCTGATGTAAGACAGCATCAAGGTGTCAGTTAAGAAGTTGGTTTTAGAGAAAACTGGTTCTTAACTATTTACAGTTTCGAAGTATGCATTGTGATATATATATATATCCCTTTAACTTTCTGTAGTCATATTTGGCTTAAACTTGGTTATTTTGACCGTGGCATCCTCACATTCTGAAGGTTTAGGGTACTGTAAGCTTCTGGGAAGATGTTTCTGGAATGGACAGGAACATTTTATAAGCAACTTGTTTTCTGTTATATTACCTTAGGAGACACTGATGTCTCTGATGCTTGTGAATTTTCAGTCTTCTGGCTGATAAACACACATATGATCTCAGATGTATTTTGAGCTATTGTAGAAGTGAAAGCAACTACCATCATAACAAGAACTGCAAAACAGAAATAGAAAACAAATGTGATAAAGTCTAGATCTCTGCTCAGAGACAGTTTTAGTAAAAATAAATGACAACAAAACTGTAGAAAGATGACATCTTAAAAAAAAACAAAACAAAATGAATATGCAGATATATCGTATGCATTTGCTAACTCTACATTTGTGTATTGAAGCTGAGTGGATCTTTATTCCAGGAACATTTCAAGAGCACAAACACATCATGCTTTAGAAGTGTGTCCTGTAATACTGCAAAAAATGTCTAAATACAAAAGTCTCTATGTGTTATGGAAGCTCCTTTAGAAACCACATAACCAAACACAGGCTTCCTCTTGCACTTCGCTTTGGCACCAGTGTGTTGGAAAGGGACAAGTGCAGTGCAGGTCAGCGTTTGCCCACTGTGACCCAGAGGATGACCATGCACCATCCTTCTGAGAGAAGGCAAAGGCAAGGATGGGGAGAAAGAACTGCCTGCTGGATAAGATCAGGATTGAGAACGTCCAAGGAACCTTGAAGGTGAACCAGTCCATGGGGCCTGATAAGATGCATCTGTGAATCCTAAGAGAGCTGGCAGAGGAAGTAGCTAAGCCACTATCCCTCATATTTCAGAAGCCATGGCAGTCCTGTGAAGTTCCCACAGATAGGAAAAGGGAAAACATAAGTCCCATTTTCAGAAAGCATAAAAAGGGAAGACCTGAGGAACTACAGGCTAGTCTCACCTCAGTGCCTGCCAAGATCATGGAGCAGATCCTCTGGGAAACTATGAGATGGCATACAGAAAATAAGGAGGTGTCTGGTGACAGACAACATGACTTCACTAAGGGCAAATGGCACCTGCCAAGTTTGGTGGCCTTCTATGATGGGAATACAGCAGTGGTGTATGAGGGAAGAGTGATATCATTTACCTGGACCCATGCAAAGCATTGGACAATGTCCTGCATGACATCCTTGTCTCTAAACTGGAGAGGGATGAATTTGACAAAGGGACCAATCAGTGGATAAGGAATTGGCTGGATGGTCACACTCGAAGAGTTGCAGTCAACGGCTCAATGTCCAAGTGGAGAGCAGTGATGAGTGGCATTCCTTGGGAATCCTTATTGTGACCAGCATGGTTCAACAACTTTATCAGTGATATGGACAATGGGATCAAGTACACCCTCAGCAAGTTTGCTGGTGATACCAAGGTGTGTGGTGCAGTCGACACACTGGAGGGAAGGGATGCCACCCAGAGGGACCTGGACAGGCTCAAGAGGTGGGCCCATGCAAACCTCATGACGCTCAATAAGGCCAAGTGGAAGGTGCTGCACATGGTTCAGTGCAAACCCAAGCACAAATACAGGCTGGGAGCAGAATGGATGGAGAGCAGCCCTGGGAAGAATGACTCAGGGTTGTAGGTTGTTGGTGGTCAACATGATTTGGTAAGTGTGCATTTGCAGCTCAGAAAGCCAATCATATTTTGGACTGCTTCAAAAGAGGTGTGGTCAGCAGGTTGAGAAAGAGGGTTCTCCCCCTCTTTAGGAGCCCACCTGGAGTATTGTGTTCAGCTCTGGACTCTCAGAAGGACATGGAGTCATTGGAGCATGTCCAGAGGAGGCCACAAAGATCCTCAAAGGTCTGGAGCACCTCTCCTATGTAGACAGACTGAAAGAGTTGGTCTCTTCAGCCTGGAGAAGAAAAGGCTCCAGAAGGACCTTATAGCAGCCAGCAGCCTTCCTACCTTTCTAATGAAACTGGTATATGATTCCATGCTTTCAAGAAAAGCAGATGCAGAAAGTAGAGGGCAAGGAAGAGAAAGACCTTTCTTCTGCCTTCTCCCTTCTCTGTGTCTCTGTGGATCTGTCATGCCCCAGGAGCCTATATAGCCAGGGCAGCTCACTTGCCAGCTCCTAACCTTGGTAGGAGTAGCAGAGGTCGTTTATCCTTATGCATAAGGAACGGTGTGGGAAAGTTTGTGCTTCCTCAAAGGTATCATTTCTCCAGAATGCCTCCTATAAGCCTTCCTGCAGAGACCGGAGCTTGAAAAACCACCTTTTAGCCTTAAAGGAGTTATATTAACCATGTTCTCAACACTACACCAAACAGAAGTAAGACTGTTTAACTGACAGGGTGAAAAGTGTCTGATTTCCATTAACTCTGTAAAGACAGCCCTCAAAAGTACAAATAAGCAGTGAATCATAAAAAAAATATCTCTCCTGGCAACCTGAAAAATTTCTGCCCTCAGGTCTTGGCTTTTTGCTTTGCTTTCTTTTTTTCCGCCTCAGTTCCTGAGATGGTTGGACATCAAGTAAGGGGCAGAGTTGAAAAGAGGAAAAAAGGTAAATGTATCAAGAAGCACCTGAAGGATGAAAATTATGAGACTGTTTCTGCAGGTAATGAAAGGAGCAAAACTGGAAGTAGGAAGAAATGCATAAGAGTTGCTGTCGTCTCCTCCTTGCCATTTGTGTTTTCTGGAACTGTCTGAGCTCTAAGCTGGCAATACTTTGACAACCTCTTCTCAGCCCTCTGGGCAAATATAGCTTAAGGCTGAGTCTTTCTCATTCAAACACCTAATACACACTTTATTTTAGTTGCTACCTTTCCACAGCATGCACAGGCAGTGGTCTGCTTTTTGCAGATCTCTAAGATCCTGTCTGTTATCCCTAAGAAAGGCAAATAGGTTTCTTTGTGGAGACGTATCTCTGTCCATTGACAATAGAGATAGCATTGGCACTTCTTGAGACAGTGAATGGTAGACAGCAGCTAAGAAGCAGGCAGGTGTTAGATACCTACACCAAGCATGTTGAATTCCTCCCATTGATGCAACTCAGGTTTCCAACTCCCTCCCTAGGCTTTCACCAAGCCCTTGTCTATTCAGCTTTCTCCACTTCTGTTGGTTTGTTGGCCACTTTTTACCCTTTTCAAACCAGAGACTACTCGACTGGCTCAAAGTCAGGGACTTGGCTGATGGAAACCCACCTATATCCACTGATTTCCAAAACACACCTGTAGAAACCATCTAAAAATATGATCTCAAAAATTCAACTGATTTGGCCTGCTGAGCATTTCCTTGCTTTAGCTTTCTGATTTGTGAATAATGTTAGCTTCTTATTGGAAGAATGCCAAGAGAGTGTATCCCAATGTGGCATTACTCCACTTGGCTCACATTGCCCTGTTATGAGGCTGCAGTGGAAAAGGCATATTTAAACAACAACAGGGAGATTTGCAGATAAAAATTAGACAGAAGCAGACAGATGTAGCCACCAGACTGTGAGCGAGACATGCAAACAAGGTGTCTGATGGACTGGAACTACATCTGTAAATGGTGGTATGTGGGACTATATGCTGGAAAAGGGAGTAGTGAGCACTCTGACACTCTCATATGTAAGACAAAATGGGACTCCTTGTCCTGTAAACTGATAGAACTTCCCACTGCTGTGGTGTACCTTTATTCTTGTGACAACCAGGACAGTTTTTAGGATAAGAAAAGATATTTTGAACCTGAGATGATTCCAGCTACTTTACAGTGAGAAACAAATGAGTTGTGATATTCAGAAATATTTACACAACATGGAGGGGTCTAAACTTGTGTAGGTTTTAAAAATAGACAAAATAGAAAATGAGAGCAAGAACGAGCTTTTCAGAAGAAGCAAAATCAAAAAAAGAAATACTGGGAAAATTATAATGGTCTGATTTGCTGTCTTCATCTTTCAGCATTTAGCTGGCCTGTTCAGGAACTGCTGTTATGGTCTCCACATCAGTCATGTCCCAAAAAGCCAAATTAAGAATTGCAGGGACTGAAAGCACTGGTAAAGAATATCAAATATGTAGCGTGCATAATTACATTGTGTATTGCTGAACTGTAGTGAAGCTGAAATAAAAATAAATTACAGCCTCTGAATAATGTTTGTTTATGCCTGCTTTCCATCTTCATTATCTTTTTATAGGTTATACAAAAATAAAAGCAGTAGGAAAAATCTTGTTCTCATTGAAGTCAGACAAACACGTAGTTGCCATAAACTGAGTCAAGATTCCATCAATATGTGTAGGCACATACTTGGGGTAATGACTGTACAAGGCAAAAAGTGGGCTTACATGTTAGGGTGCTCTGAAGAAAGACCTGGATTTACTAGAAGGACACCAAACCAAGAAGCTATGTTTAAGCTAGTTCAAATATCAGATGAAAGGAACTGCTTCCAAATGGTGACTAAAATAGCCTTTGGAAAACTGGGAACATCACTCCAAGGTATGCTGAAAGTCTGAGTTTATCAGAAGGAAAATAGCTGAGAAACAGAAGTACTGTGAAAGCTGAAGAGAAAACCTTTCTCTTCATACCAAGGGATGCATCTTGTGTTTGCATTCAGCTCAGGGTGCTTAATATTTTACATAGCAGTCAGGCCTTTCCTAGACATAGAACAATCTTCCACTCTGCTTTCCAGCTCAGAAGACTTACATAAAGAAAGCAAACTATGATCTGAGTTTTATTTGGTTTCTGACTGTTTTCTCTGGATGTGACTCTCTGGATCAATCATCTAAAATTTTCTTCCTGATCTGGGAAGGTAGAAGGAAACTTTTGCAGGAAAACTGCTGTTCTCTCACAGTCATGTACTGCCAGAAACAAACCGTCAAAGTGGTGACAGGGATGAGCTTATTACACATGCATTAACTCTTGAAAACCCCACACTTTTGCATGTGGTTGTCTTTTTCTCAGATCAATCCTAAAGCAGTGGATCCTGAAGTGAGAATTGTACTCAATACAAATATGCTAAAATAAGAGTGATGCAGGACAGGTAGAAAGAACTGATCTTAAATAAATTCCTAGCTTTTATCCTTACCTTTCTTCCTCAGCATCTTCACCTTTTCTGCTTAAATAACTCTCATCTTAGAAAAATATGCACCCCATGAACTCATTTTCACATGATGATGGGGCCAGAGGTGTTGCTCCAAGTTGCAGAATAATAACCATGTTAGAACAAGGTTTAACAAGCAAGGTGGGTGACAAGATGCCTCTGCTGCAGCCCATGCTAATTGTGACTAGCTGTTGTAACACTGAATGGGGTTTGTCTAGGTCATTTATCTAGTCTTACCAGCTAGTTACAACAAACATCATGTGAACTGTTTTAATTATTCACAGCCGTGTTCAAGCATGACTGAGATTTGAGATGGAAAGAAAAGCCTATAGAGAGTGGTAGCTCTTTAGGAGGGTTCATTGGGAGGCAAGAAGAATCTCTTGACTTGAATCACTGAACAGGCCAGCAGTGAGAAAAGGGAAGTAGGGAAGGTCGAGCGGTTTCAGAAAGTTTCAGAAAGGGTCTGTGTATTTAGGGTCTGTGTACAGAGTGAAAAATTAATAATGGGAACCAGCACTCATATTACACAGCATCCTGGAATGCTACTGTCACCCTCCAGTCTCATTGCCATGGCCTGCAGCCCTCCACCCGGATTACGTTGCCATCTACATCTGTCCCCTTCTTCCTCTCCAGTTTTTGCCACCCGTGCGGTTTGTCCCTGGGACAGTCTCCGTGCGGGGGCTCCGGGAACCACGATCCCCCCCGCACGGCGGGGAGGCCCCCGGGCGGGCGGCGGCCACCAGGGGGAGCTGTCTCCCCGCACAGCCCCGCGCATCCCCGCGCATCCCGGCGCTCCTGCGCCACCGGCGTCAGGATACCGGGGCAGCGCCGGCCACAACCCGCCCGGTTCCGGCTCTCACGTGGAGGAGATGCCCTGCTTCCTGTAAATTCTTTCATACATTAGTTAAATCGCTGATTACTCATTTTGTTTTCTTATTTTCCTCCATGGTTTCTCCAGCTAACGTTGTCTCGTTTTCTGTTGACAGACAGAAAGCTTAAAAAATACTTTGAAAAGCTGGCGAAGGGTCTGGAGCACAAGTCTTATGAGGAGTGACTGAAGGAGCTGAGGTTGTTTAGCCTGGAGAAGAGGAGGCTCGGAAGGGACCTCATCACTCTCTATGACAACCTGAAAGGAGGTTGTAGTGAGGTGGGAATCAGCCTCTTCTCAAATATATCAAGTCAAAGGGTGAGAGGAAATGTCCTCAAGTTGCACCAGAGGAGGTTTAGATTAGATATTAGGAAAAATTTCTTCAGGAAAGGGTGGTCAAGCATTGGAACAGGCTGTTCGGGGAAGTTGTTGAGCCACCATTCCTGGTGGTATTTAAAAGACATGTAAGATGTGGCATTTGGGAACATTGTTCAGTGGTGGACTTGGCAGTGCTGGGTTAAACAGTTGGACTCGATGATCTTAGAGGTCTTTTCTGACCTGAGTGACTCTATGATTCACTGATTTAAAAAAAAAAAAATAAAGGTATTTTTCCCCCCAGGAACAACTCATACATATATACAGTAAAAACTTCTCTTAGAAGAACACTTGCAAGTAGGTTTTGTCCCTCTTTATTTTATTGGTCTCAAAAGTGTTTCTTCAGAAGTGATGTTAAACAGAACTTATCACAGTGAATAAACCATTTCTAATGCATTCGGTGCAAGTGTCAGCAAAGGGTTCTGATAGTTGATAACATTCATTTTATGCCAGTTTCTGTAGTGAAACTACACTGCTTCTCCTAAGAAGCTGGCTTTCTTAGTCCTTCCAAATTTAATCTATGCCTTAATCTGAAAGGTCTTCTTCAACATGTAAGAAAGAGAGAAGTTTGCTCAGTTTTCCTCATGAAGATCACCACCAAGACCCTCTTACTCCAACATAGTTTGACACTAGCAGCAGTGAAAACTCTGTCCACACCTTTATTTTCTGCATTTTTAATTTTCCTTGTCTTTTCATCAAACATCTATTTTCCAGTACCAGATGAAAACAGCTGCAAGAAATTTAGTCTTTCATGTCATTTTGTTTGTTTAGTATATATTTAATTACTTGGTCACTATTTCCACAAATGTTTCCTCTGTCTTGTTATGTTCTAATAAATCTTTGGTACAGATTTCAGCAAACTTCATCTTTTGGATACAGTTACGCTTTTCAGTGCTAGTACCTTTCTTCTTAGAGAAGGAAAGTCAACATCCCTGCCTATGGCTCATTGCAGGCAGCTTATAAATTACATAGAGAGTTTAACGAAGAATAATTGAGGTAGCTGAAGACTTCAAATAAGGTATCCCACTGGGAATGTATTTTACACTGCTCTATTGGAGAACTAGACAAAACCTTACCCTAAAGAACAGGTAGCTGTGAGTCAGCGGATACTCCTGGTTATTACTGATTACTTACAGGTGTGTTAGATTTAGTACCTTATGCAGTAAAAATAAGCTAACAATGACATGAAGTGCAGGCATACTTTTCATGTGATACTATTACATATCCAATGTTATTGATTAATTTTGCAGTTTACTTTATTGTAGACTGATATCCAAATCATGCTTTGTGATTCATACTGTGATTTCAGTATTCATTTAAGCCAGGAAGAATAACAATCTAGTTTGCTTTATTTATATATTTCTGTAGTTTTTCAGACTTTGTAATCATATATCTGCCCTCTTGAGTACACGAGACTTGCTGTTCCACCACAAATGAGTTGCTGCTACCAAGGGATTGTGTACATTTAGGAGCAGCCCAACCCCTTTAGATGTTGCAGGATTCTTTGTTGAATACGAACTGGCCTTAACAATGTGTTGCTCCTTAATTTATAGATTTGCTTTGAAATTACGTTTTTGAGTTCTCAGTCTATTCCAGTAACTCATGTTTTTTATCTGAGAAAAAAATCTCCTTAGTATTAAGCAAATGCTGAAGGCTGAAGCAGGCAAAACATTTAGCTCTGTTTTATCTCTATGTCCTCTGGTTTTCGTTCACCTGGATTTGGTAAGGAAAGATTGCAGGGCTGCATTCAAACCCTTATTTGTCTTTCATTTCACTAACATAACTAACTTTCCATCTACCTTCCCTGCAGGTCCAAGATAAAGGCATAGCTCAAACAGATGAACTGTTATTTTGCTGTTGCTTTTAATTTTGTCTGCTTTGCATGGAACTAGCTGAATGAATAAATGACCGCCCTTCCACAGGACTGTGATCCTATAGTGACTTCTCTGATCAAGCTGGTGCTCACAGGGAGCTCACTGAAATCCCTGCTGCTTAATCTGTATTTTGGGCCAGTCCAGCCACTTGTGGTCCAGTTTACAAAGAATAACTGGGACTGTTGAGGACACCCCTTTTTGGGAAGTGGCTGAAAATATAGTGAACCTCAGCTACCATGGCAACCTCCCTTTCTGAGGAAGAGCCCACATTGCGGCTGGTTCTTCTTCTGCTTCTTGTCCATGTCTTCTGTCCTCTCAACGGAGCTTCTCCTTGGCTCCCACATTATCCTTCCACCCCACTAAGTACGGTTAATAATGGTATCCTGAGCCACATTAGGAGATGTTTTGCCAGCAGAAAGAGGTCCTTCCTGCATTGTTAAGGGCACACCTGGAGTCCTGTGTCAAGCTGTGGGCTCCTCAGTGTAAGAGAGACACAGACATACTAAAGAAAGCGCAGTGAAGGGCCAAAAAGATGATTATGGGACAGGAACATCTCTCCTATGAGGAAAGGTTGAAAAAAGCTAGGACTGTTCAGCTCAGAGAAAAGAAGGCTCAGAGGTATAAATACTTGAAGGGAAGATGCAAAGAGGATGGAACCGGGCTCTTCTCAGTTGTGCCCAGTGACAGTACCAGAGGTAATGGGCACAGATTTTCTACCATGTGGATGAGAAAATATGGACGCACATTGCCCAGAGAGCTGGTGGTCTCTACCCTCAGAGTTATTGAAAAGCTACTTGCACAGGGTCCTGAGCATCTGGCTTTAGGTGACCCTGCTCAAGCAGGGGGTTGGACCAGATGACCTTCAGAATTTCCTTCCAACTTCAAACCTTCTGTGATTCTGTGAAGAATGGGACAGTTTTGTGGGCAAAGAAGCACTGGTGTGATGCCACCACAGAGGTCCCCCACGAATCAGAAAATGGCATTGGGCTGTCCTTCTTCTAGACTGTTCTCTAGAGGATGTTTGTTCATGGGAATGGCATGCTCATGCCATTAAGAAGCTGGATAGAAAACCCTGAAGCAAGGCAAACAGATAGGTCTCATCTAATGACATAAGTAAATCTGCTTTAACTCCTTCCTTTTTCTTTTTTTTTTTTTGTTTTTAGCTGCTCTGTGTTAAAGTACTCCAGTCTCATTAGCTGACACGCTCTAGCACTTCTACTCGCATTAGTGGAATTATTAACTTCTTGCAAGCAAAGTCTACTTTAACTGAAGTGTCTAAAGGTAAAGGTATAAGATTTCTGACACATCGTCAACAAGGAGAAAAGATCTGCCTTAAACAGAAATGAAAACAGAAGATGGCAGATAAATTATATTACTTGTCATCCTAGTACTGTAAAACTTCCCTTTTAATTGAAAACAGAGGTTTCTACTGACTAGAGGATATTGTCCTTACTTTCCTGCAAAAAGGACTGAGGAGGGAACACAGAAGGGCTGAATTGTGTATGGACAAAGGATGGACAGAAAGAGGGAGAATGGGAGAGAACTGTTTTCCTACAAAAAATGAAAAGATAAAAATGAATGTAAGGTGTTTGATAAAGATACTACTTGCTATTTGGTACCAAATATGGTAAAAATTAATAAAAAATAAATACTACTTGTTCTTATTTGTCTCTTTAGAAGGTAAGGGTTAAAAATAATTGCAATTGCAAATGAGTTGCACAAATGTAATCCAATATACTCCTTAAAGAGCATGTTGTAACAATGAAACACTTTCAAACTAGCCCTTGTATCTCATACATAAGAAATCTTATCTACAAACAAAGGAGTAAACGATGTCTTACCTTTACAACAATAACAGCTAAATATCCAAACAGTAAGCTTGCTTTTCCATCTGTTTGCCCTGCTCAGGGGTTTCAGCAGTTCTGAGGGAAACACCTTAGAAAAACTAGGGATTTGTTTCTTCCTTTGGATTGGAAATAGGCAGGTAATATAGATGATAGACATTTATCTAGCTATCTGTCTAGCTTTGTTACCATCTTATTTCCCATGAAATATAGAGGAGAAGAGAAGACTCTATCCTTCAAACACAGCAACAACTTATAGGGTATTATCTGTGTTTGAAAACTACAGATCCTTTACGGAAATACTTTGCATCACACTTCAGTTCAGAGTCCTATACCATGTTATTAAATTTATTTCTGTTAATAGCAATAATGTTAAGACATATGGAAAATAAGGTCTTCCTGCCTACTTGAGAAATGCTGGTTTTTGTAGTCTTTGGACTAACTTTTTTGGTCCCTATTTTAGTCTTAAAAGTGGGTGATCACCGTGATTAAACAGACCTTGTCCCTTTCTAGTGTGACTATATAAAACTGAAATTGCCTTCTGCCTTCATTGGTCATCACTCCTGCTCTTACACATTTTTGCTCTGTAAATGTTTTACTCTCCAATTTAGTTCCCACCACTGCTTACCTTTTACCTGCACCTTTTTCACTCTGCCTTTCACAGCAAACATCTCCATGAAGATTTTCAGCAAACCTAACTCAACTCAACGACCTAAAACAGCTTCTCAGCTGAAATGTGAGTGGGTTTAATGAAGTCTCAGGTATTTTGAAAGATACGTTTTCAGAAACCTGTGAACAAGAGGTGCTCTATGCTGTATTATTTTGAAGGTCATTATGAGAGGGGCTCCTGATGCGGATGCTGCAGCAGGACATGATGCCCACAACTCTGCTCTGCTGACAAACCTGCCTCTGCTGAGCAGCCACAGCAGTGCACACACACCCACCCACACAGCCACCCTCCCACACACACACGCATACACACATACACACACCCCCCACTGGGCACAGACAAGAAGATGGCCCGGGAAGTTGGGCTGCACTCTAGGCATCTTCCTGCTTCTCAGGAGCTTGAAATATGGGTAACCTGAGGAATTTTCTGGAGAAAAAAGGGGAAAAGCAAATGGTTCCAAATCTCGAAAGAAATAAAACGCTCATAGTTTCAAGTTGCATTTACTTCCCTTGGAAAATAATCCTCTTCCTGCACAATCTTTTCACCTTCAGGAATCTTCAGAAGCGATACCTTATCTTTTGATCCATGAAATATATGGTGATGGATGACCATGAATATACAGTCTGCTGGGCCCAAGAGTTTCCCTGAGTAAGCAGACCATGTACTGGCCTTATCCAACATTCACAGTCAGCTTACACCCAAGTTTTTGCATGTTTTGGGAAAGAAACAGGATTAAACTTGATTCTCCCTGGGGTGCTCATTGATTTCACCTTCCTGCCAGTGGCAGGGCTCAGTGCCTGAGCTTGCTCTGGAATGTTTGTCAGCTGTTTTGTTGGAGAGAAATCAGTGTATTGTTGGGACATGGACAGATCCTGCAGGCAGCTGGGTCCCACTCTTTTCTGGGGTTCTCCTTAAAAAGCAGAATTGTGCCTGTCCATCTCATATTTTCCCAGATTTCTGCCATAGGAGTGTAATGTACACTTGTATGTTCTGTGAGGGAATTTTCAACAGTATTACCCTATGATTTTTGTGCAGTCAGACACACCATAAGCTAATCTAGAGCTTGTTAGAGCCTGAGTTTACAGTCCTTGCTTATATAAAATTTCCTGTCATTTGCCAGACACAGTGAGATCTTGGGCAGCATCCCACATCTTCATTTCTCTCAGGTGTCCTGAAACTGGGTTTCATGGATCTCTCTCAGTAAGAAAGTGTGTGATTAAAAAAAAAAAAATGTAGCAAGACTGGTTGTTAATGGAAAACTTTCCCTGATGAGAAAGGTCTCTGAAAGTCTCTGTTCATCAAAAAATTCTCCAATCTGTAAAACATGAAACTACTACTGCTTCAGTTCCCAGGCCCCATCCACTCCCCCACCTTATGCACTAATGCAAGGCTAATTGTATGCTAGATAACATTCCCTTTAGCCATGACCTCTTGCTTCAGATGACCAGAAAAAAATTAAGATGAGAAACTGGAATAGTGCTTTTAATGTATATAGCTGTATTTACATGTATATTGTGTTGCATGTATTGTTTTCCAAAGTCCTTGGGATTACATTCTTTGCTGCTGGGCAGCATTTATTTCAAGCAAATAACACAGGCAAGATGCTTTTTCTTTCTTGAAACTTTTGCAGTTCTAAGTCTATAATTTAGAGACTGACCTGGTGCCTTACATCTAAAGATACTGTGGAGATTGTCCTCCATGCATTATTATAGTTTAGCTTTCCCTTGCTGGTTAAGTGCTGTGATTTCTGATGATTCTGGTTCATCATATGGATACCAGCTGTTGTCTGCACCATTCATTATTGAGTCTTATCTCTCGGCAATAGATTCTTAAAGGGAACACAGCCATTTTTAAGAAAGTATATATAATTCATTAGATGCTTCACATTTTTTGTGTCAGCATTGTTTTTAAGAGTGATCTGCTAGAGAGGTGCACAGAACTAGCAGTTCTCAGGATTTCTGCTGTCAACTATGCCTCTAATCCTTCAAATTCTAGCCAGTTTGTACATCCAAAAGCATTTATGTTTTTCCCCCGTGTAACAGCTAGCTTTACAATAGGAAACACCTTTTGCTCTCTCTGTAGAACTGTCATGCCATGCTGACAGGGGCCTTTGGGCACTATCATCTCCCGGATGCTAATAATTTTTATTTATTTTGTTGTGCAGCCTAAAAAACTGGCAAAGGTCAAGTCAAGGAGAAAATACACCAATCCCTCTCTAACAGGGTTTGCTTAGTAGTATCAGCAGTCATGCAAAGCAGGAGATCATAAAATACTCATTTTCATTTTTACTCCACCTTCTCTTCAAATAGCTCACGTAGGCTTTCCACCATGAATGAATAATATCTAACAATTGCTCTTTGGAATAAATATTATTATACCTATATATGGAGCTGAAAATGGACCACAGGTTGTTAAATAACTTTCTCAGGAATGCGTCAGAACTGCACAAATCAGGAAAACATGCACTCTTTTTTTTTTTTTTCAGTCCTGAACTTTGAATCAGCAAGATCATGCTTGATAGGAGCAAGCCATTTATTTTAGAGGAAAACAGTTTCAGGCAATTGAGGTGGAAGCAAATACTATTTCCTTTTTTCTTAATAGTTAATTGCTGGGTGATTTTCAGTAGAGGAAATCAAGCTTCAAATTCCAAAACTCTTCACTGTAACAAAACAAAGGTACTTTCTATATATCAATATCATACCTTCTTCTATTTAGGTCATTAAACAACAACGACATCAAAATAATAATACAGATTCATATTTATATTTCACTCTACTAGGGTATACGATTCACAGCTTATTTATGTGGGAAATTGCAGGTATATTATTTGAAGTGTACAGGTCAAGCTGGCAATAACGGCAGGAAACACATTTACATCAGGAGAAAGAAAATCAAAAAATCAGTAAATTTAAATACTACTTGCCTTGAACATGAAATATGTCAGATGCAGTGAGAGCAAAAGCCGGGCTGGGCTGGGAGAGATTAGGGTAACTGGAGGAAGAAGAGCATTCTCAGAAAAGAGAAGAAGGTTGGGACTGAAAATAAAAGATTCATGAGAAAAGAAATCAAAGAAGAAAGAAAGGAAAGATGTGAAGAGATGCAGTGAGAGAGTGGGAAATGGAAACAAAAGAGTCCAAGGAGCACCATGAGAAGACCTTACCTGCTAGCTGAAACGAGATTGCAGCGGGGCAGCCGTGGGGCCAGCTCGCTGCCATGGCTGGCGGTGCCCCGCAGTCCCCCGGCCCCAGCCCCGGCCCCACGAGTGAAACCGAACCTGCAGGTGGTTGCCTCCTTAAGGGTGCATGTCACTGCCCACAGTGAAACCACTTCTTCAAAAGAGAGGGCCTGAGATCTGAGCCACAAGGAAACGGCTGTGGGATGGGGAGAAGAGGGGCCTCTCTGTGGGTCGGGGAGCATCTTCCTTCTGTCCGAGGATGCCTCTACCAAGATGAGCAGCTGCCTCCACTCCAGCTGCTCAGTCTCTCCTGGTTCTTTAGCCTTTCTCTCACAGTGTTACAACAACATGTTTTCTCGTGTAAATTTGTTGCAACTGACTTTTTGCTGTCTTAGTTCAATTCTTGTTTTCGAAGCTACAGTTTCTGCTTCTACGCACTGGCAGTACACATAATTTCCCTGAGTATTGATGAGGGGAAGAGCAAGCTGCGCTGTCCCGATAAAGAGCTCAAAAAAAAAATTCCAACTGAAGTTTGTGCGACACCACCTGTGTCGCGGGCCAAGGGAGGTTTCTCGTGCTCGGTGAGCACTTGTTCTGCTGGTGACAGAGGACCCGCTGCAATCACCCGAGAGCCCGGGGGCTGCCACCGAGGCGGGGAGCGGACTTGCGGTGCGGCGCTGTGTTCACACCGGGAGGAACAGGGAACTAGCACTGTTTGCAGGAAGGTTCAAACCGAGCTACAGCTGCTCTGAAATTGTTTCGCAGATGACTTGTCCAGGGGATAAAAATAAAGGCCTCCAGGCTCAGACGTGAACCTCCAGGGACACAGTCCCTCTGCCCTGATCCTGTCCCTGCTTCCTGCCTTCCTCGGAGCATAGTGCTTCCGGAGCTGCCTCTTCATCAGCTCCTCGTCGTTGGTGTGTAAAGGGTAGAACTGGCTCAGGTGTGGCTGAAGCTGCTGGCCCCAGAAAGGCTCCTTGGTTTGTTCCAGGTCGACGTCAAAGATGGGTAAACAGATCTCCCCGGCACAGCTATGCATCACAGTCACCAGGCAGAAAGTGGATCCAGTTCTAAGGGATAAACTAGAGCATCTTCCCCTGGATTCCCCCGCATAGGCCAGGGGATTTTTATTATTCACTTGACTGTTGTATTTTATATATAAAGCTGTATTTTATTATATTATTCACTCAGTTGTTATTTTTACTTGCTAATGGCTAAACATTCATTCTGCAATTGTACAGAACCTGGATAAAAAGAATCCCTAAGCAAATAAACTCAGTGTTAGTAAAGTATTCTCAGAAACCTGTCAGAGATGATATCTAGATTTTTTTATTTTTTATTGATACCTGTAACTAGCTTCTTACGCATTAGGGAAGTCCAAAAGTAGATGGACCAGAATTAGACAGATGTACCATAGGTAAAAGAAGACATAGAAAACATCCCAAAGGCAGTTGCAGGGGGAATAAGGGAAATGGCACTGAGGTCAGCATTGTTTGTGGATATGAACATATGAAATCTCACAAGACTGCCTTAGAGACACAGACTGAGGCAATAGCACTGTACTGTGGTGCTAAAGACAGATCTGTGTGTGTTGCAGTGCAAAGCAAGGACCTGAAATTATATGAAAACTAGGGAGGTATATATTTGCAATGATGCAAAAAACCAGGAAAGGAAGTATAGGATTCCATGGGCCTTAAAGAAATCTTTGCAAACAGGGAAATGCCATGCTGACAGTAAGCTTTCTTGGCTGGCAGGTTGCCCCTTTTTTTTCCACAGCTCTCACTGGTACACAGTCCCTCAGCATGAATGAGGTTGTAAGACAACTGTGGAGATTGTTTAGTCCAGCCTTATGCTCTCAACCAGCACAGGTTGTCCCAGAGCAAGTCCAGTAAGTTTTTAAATGTTTCCGAGGAAATCTATTCAGCACTCAACCAACCTCATAGTATGAAAGAGTTTCCTGATGTTCAGAATGAACTTCCCCTCTTTCAGTTTGTGCACATTTCATCTCATCCTGTCACTGGGTACCACAGGAATGAATCTGGCTCCCCCATCAGATATTTATACACATTGATAAGGTTCCCCTCAAGCCTCCTCCTGTACAGGCAAAACAATCTCAGCCACTTCACCCCCTTCTTGTATGCCAGACACCCCAATCCCTTATCATCTTTGGGAAGATGAGAAGATCTGAAGAACTACAGGCCAGTCAGAAACTCCTCTCAGAGGAGGGCCACAAATGTCAGATGTCTGGAGCACCTCTCCTATGAAGAGCTGGAGTTGTTCAGCCTGGAGAAGAGAAGACTCCAGGAAGACCTTATAACAGCCTTCCAGTACCTGAAGGGGACCTCCAAGAAAGACAGGGAGGGACTTTTTACAAGGGCGTGTAGTGACAGGACAAGGGGTAATGACTTTAAACTGAAAGAGGGTAGGTTTAGATTAGATATGAGGAAGAAATTCTCCACTAGGAAAGCAGGGAGGGACAGGATGCCCAGAACAGTTGTGGATGCCCAGAACAGTTGTGGACACCCAGTCCTTGGAAGTGTTCAAGGCCAGGTTGTTTGGAGCCCCAAGTGATCTGATCTAGTGTGTGACATCCCTTCCAACTCAAACCATTCTATGATCCTGTGATCTTCATGGCTCTTCACTGGACTTACTACAGTAAGTCCATGTGTGTCTTGTACTTTCTTGTACCCCTTCCAACATTATATATATATACAGAGTTTGCCCTCAGAAAACAGGGGGTAGATAGAGTTTGTGCTTCTGTTCTGAAACTAACAGACATCTGCCCCAGCCACTTAGTGTTCGTTGTCAGCTGGGTGGTATGACAATGACCTGTCTAAACACTTACATATTTGCAAAGCAAATGCCTGTCCTTTGATTTAAAATTGGCAAGTGAACAAAGTGCTTTGTTTTCTCTTTCACCTGATGCATTCAGCACTAAAAAGTGCTAGGATTCCATTGAAGATATTTTGCCTTTTTATGGTTTGGACAAGGAGAAACCAACATTAACTTGATCAATAATGAGAATCTTGCTAGTAATTCAACTGACCTGGTATCAGAACTCTTAATGTTCATGCCAGGTTTTTGGTTTAAATGCTTCTGTGAAAGATGCCATCAGCTAGGACAGTTCATATCTACTGGACTAAGCCAAAATAAATTTATAAATTCTGGAATATTAATTTAGTTCTAAAGATGCTGGACTCAGGGTGGAAAGGGTTCAATGAAAGTACCATACACATGTATATGACAGTGAAGCATTCTTCTGAGTGAGCAGAGTATTTTTCCACTATGAGAGAGTGGCTTCTGTTACCAAGCATTTTATCCAAGTTATGTCACATCCTGGTTGGCCTTTACTGCAACAGTTAGATAAAGCCTGTGCCAGTGGGAGCAGCCACATGGCAAGAAATTCTCTAGCTAAACTGTATGACCGGATTACCAGCACAGCAAAACTAGACTTACATTTTAGTGCTTGTACTAATATGAATTCTAGCTTAGGGCTAGACCCCTCCTCCTCCCTACATAATTAATATAGGTGCTAGCATAAATTATGGAGGTGTTAGGAGGAGTGCTGCAGGGTCAACTCCTGACTTGCTACTTGATTTGAATTCGAAACTTCACTGAACTGGAATAGATTTCTTTTTGCATGTGAATGGGAATCTGGTTGGAAGCTACATCTGGTTTCTTCTACATAGTGTTACTAAAGAAAAATGCCCAGTTAGGGATCCATGAGTGTTGCCACAGCAGGTCAGCACATTCAATTCAACATCCTGACTGCCATATTAGTAATTCTCAAATACTTCAAAGGCAGATAAAACCCCCCTAATTTTGTAGAATTATCTCCTGAAGAGTGGCAATTTCCCTCAGACTTCAGACAGCAGCTGGTGTGTATCCCAAAGTATCAGGCTTTATTACTCTCTCTTCAAAAAATAATTGAGTAAATGCTAAATTGTTGTCTAATATTACTGTGGACTCTGATCATGTCTATATTTTTCCTTAATTATATACTATAATGGTAGTCTTTAAAGGTTAAATTCAGATTATGTGAAAACTTTTTAGAAGTATTTCCTTTGATCTGTTCCAATATTGAGCGAGTCCAGTTTTGTAAGTAGAGAGAATACCTTCTAATAGACCAACTGGTACTTTGAACAAAACAAACCAACCCGGTGTTCAGGCATTACTTTTTTCAACCACTTGGTTAGTTTAACAAGATTCCTACCTATAAAACTTGTCTTGCCTATAACTTAAACAGAAATCACAGCTATAATAACTCTTTAGTTTAAAAAGTATTGTTATCCATTTGCATTACCTGATGACAGCCTACACTTCAGGATCTGTTTCCACATGATTTACTAAACATGTTAATTCTGGGTCGACACAAAGAGAAACTGTTACTCTCAGTAGCAGACATGGCTTTCTCAACAGTGGTTCGAATGTTGGGGGAGAGCTATGTGGTACTTGTGAGCTGATTTGGCTAGAAAAAAAGAACTCTTGACAGGGCTTTCCTTTCCTAGGATTTCTTTCCCATCCCTCCGCCCTCATTTTTCATCTCATCATGTTTGGTTCTGCCTTTCTGGCAGAGCTCACAAAAACTCTGTCACTTGGCTATGGCTGCATGCGTGTATACAGAACCATTTCCCTATTTCTGGGTAGAAAAGCACACCACAGTTATCACTTAACTACAAAGTGGGACAAGACCCAGGGGTATCTATCTGTTTCTCCTTTGTCTTGCTTCCTGAATTTTTATGCAAAGTACAGCAATACTCTCTCCATAGAGGTGCCACCTTCAATCATCAGGGGACCTAGTTTTGTGGAAAAAAAAAAAATAACATCATCAATCACTAGTCTGCAGGAATGCCTACTACACACTACATGAAGCAAGGGAGCAAGTTGAAGCAGAGAATGGTCTGCAGGCCTCCTCAGCACTCTGGCTGACCAGCAGGAACAGGCAATAAAAATAAAAATCTGGAGGGGAATACATGATTAATGATAAGATGTCAGGCTCCTATTTGGACACTCAGCACCTTCAGGTCAATTTTCAGGCCACATCCTTGTACATAGTTAACAGAAACGAAGAGGAGTGGTGAGAGCTTGCCAGAGTCACAAAAAGAGGCTAACATCACCTTGAGCCTCATTCCATTACCAGCTCTGCTCTGCTGGCCAAAACATGAGGAATGCTTCCAAGTTGGTTTGATGCTCAGTGGCTCAGGTAGAATACTTACACTGACTTTAGTTGGTGCCAAGCATTCTTGGCAACATGTTGCACACGTCATTGCTATCTGGGCACTCAGGGATCATGCACTACTGCCCAGTCCACTATTTCAGCTGTTCCCACATCCAGTGGGAATGTTTTGAACGTGAGTTACAGCATGCAGATAGAAAAAAATGTGGGTCTTGTATACACAAGCCTGTTTGTGTCCTTGTTCCTAACCTCACTGTATGTAATATTAGACATATGCAGAGATCGGCAAAAGAGCTGTGGGAAAAGCAGATTCACAAGGTTAAAAAGACAGAATACACTTCAGTGATGGGAGTGGCTATGCTACTGAAGTCTTTGCTTGGAAGAATAGATTTCACGTTCAACCAGTTTACCCAGAGAAGGTATTACCCTATGTGTATCATCAAATCACTTGTAAGATAACTTGATACCATTAAATCCAAATACTAAAGCTCTAAAGACACATAGAGCTTGGGAAAGCTCTGGGTGAAAGCAGATTTTTCTTTTCCCTGATTAACATTTTTCTGCATCCCCTTCCAACCTCCTCACACATACATATAACTTCTGCACTCAGTATGACCTTTCTGGGGAGGGAAGGGACATTTTCCAGGGGAAAATGCCTGGGATAAGGGGTGATAAATAGACTGCTGATAACCAGGCTTAAGCAGAAGACGATACTGGGTTCCTCTTTCGCCCCACACTTGGCATTACCCCAACACATCTTCTACTTCCCATTCTCCTTTATGAACCCATGCACCCTCAAGTCCCCATCTGCCTGAGACCTCTGCCTTGGGCTGGCATTTTCCCAGGGCAGGAATTAGCAGGACAAAGGGAGAGAAAAAAATGCACTCCCAGACTCTCCCCACCGGATCGGCTGAGGGAATGTATCACCTGTCGGCACCTGTGTGCAGCTGAAACAGCACGAGGAAGGCCTTGGTTCCATTCCTCAGAGGCGTTAACACCAATGCCAGGGGGCTGAGTGATACACAACCAAGCAATGCTGTGGGCACCTCACCTAAGCCAGCTTAGGTGACCACCTGCGTCCCGTGTACTAAAGTAAATTGATTTTGGTTATCTTAGGTGGCAGTTGGGACTGAAACAATTCCCATGGCTGAGACGATTATGATCTCTCCCTTGTGGAATCTGCTGTCGTTTGTCTGAGCTCTGACACAGAGGTTTTAATAGAGAAACCAACAGTGGTTTTCCACCCTTTTGCCTACTTTTCAAGCTTGGAGGAAGACAGAAGCTGTGAGCTCCTTGTCATACTGTTGAAAGAAAATAGGCTGAAAATTGCCAGGGAATTACAGATGATATCCTTGTCTTCTTGGTATACCAGGCTAAAACTGGAGCCTAGTCTGTTGTAGTCCTACCCCTTCTCTATTTTTTTGTTCAAAATTTTTTGATCTTGAGATTTTGGCTTAAGGCACATTTACTTGTAAAGGTCTTTGAAGACTTCATCTGAGGAAAAAACATTTTTATTTGTTCCAATGTGGCAAGCTCAGTCATTATTTTTATAAATTTCTTTTCACATAAACTGTCAAAGCATCTTGGAGGCAGGCCGATTTTCTTTTCATTTTTAATAAGAGAGAAGACCATGATAGAAAAAAAGTATTCTTAATTCTACGGTAAATGCTTTTCTTACCAAAATACCGTCAAGTGCAGTTAACATGTTTTTTCAAATATACATACACATTACTTCAAGCTATCCGAACAACTTGACTGAGGAACAACTGAAAAACACCCTAAAATCTTGAGTAGCATTGCGAGTCAGTTAAAACTCCTGTAAGTTCTCCACGCTTCGGGGAAAACACTTCAAGCATCCTCTTAGAATCCGCCTCTCATCTCTCGGAGAGGGAGAATCCCTCGGGCTGCGTTCCCGTTATGCCAGCGGGCAGGGCACAGCCAGCGGGGCTGCCGCTGCCTGTTTTTCGGCAGGAAAGAGGTACGACGCTTTTGTGCCGGGGAGAGACGGCCAGAGATCCTGCTGGGACCGCCGCTCCTCGGACCCCGGCCCCGCGAGGGGCAGAAGGCTCGCGATCCAGCCCGGCAGAGCTCGAGCGCCGAGCGCCCCGCGGCGGGAGCTCCGCCGTGTCCCGGGGGCCACCTGCCGCCTTCCCCCTCCCCCGGCGCGG
>WEIV01009763.1:597663-629542 GCA_013390005.1 Calyptomena viridis
GCCCGGGCCGGCCGCGGGGGTCCCGGGCGGGCAGGCGGACGGGGCTGTGCCGGCCGCTTAGAGGGGACCCGGGCGGTACCGGTGGGAAGAAGCGGACAGGTGTGTGTGGGAAGGGTCTTCTCCTGTCTGGCTTTGAGGGGCACCCGGGCAGCTGTGCATCGGTCACTCCAGCGCTAGGCTTGGTGCAGGTTCACAGAACCGCTCTGCTCAAAGTCGGGCCGGGGGAAGGGAGGCAGCGCTTTCTGGAGTGGTACTCTTGGATGGGCACTTCTGAACAGCAGATGTTGAGTTTCGGCTCTTGGAAGCTTTAAATGTTCCAGCTGAAATATAACATGAAAATTATAAAAAAAAGAAATAAAAGCGATTCACCTCAACGTGAGGAAGAATGTCTTTATGTTGAGTGTGGTGGAGCAGTGGAACGGGCTGCCAGGGGAGTTTGAGGAGTCTCCCTTTCTTGAGGCATTCAAAACCCACCTGGATGCGTTCCTGTGTCACCTTGAGGTGACCCTGCCTTGGCAGAGGGGTCAGACTAGGTGATCTCCAGAGGTCCCTTCCAACCCTAACGAGTCTGTGATAGATATCTGCATTATTTACTACTATGAGCAGAAATCGCTTCAAAATTTTTTTCTGCATTTTTTTCAGCCCTCATACACAGCTCCTTTTGAAATAGTGAGAATTCTAATTGCCTGTATATCATGCAGAGTGGCATTGCTGTTATGGGTTGATTGTACATCTTCCTGATGTACAGTCTGGTAGTTAGATGGTGTTTGTAGTAAAGTGACTTTAATAACAATTCATTTTTTTAGGTAAAGCAGCACTTGACAGGCTAGGAAAAGATGTCCCTCCATAAAGTTGTGCCTCTTTACATGAGTTTATTAAGCTTGGCTGCATTATTGATTTCTGTCATAAACCTGGCATTTATTTACATTAAATGTCTTGGCTACTAAATGGTCGCAACCATGTTTTTTTCTGAAATTAAAATGCAACCATGCTGAACATCCTGTATGTAGGTTTTTAGTGCCTGATAAGTCGTTCGGGATCCTGCAGCTGCTGTTTTGCCAGGTGTGGTTAGCTTGTGCCACTGAGAATTATCCTATGTAGTTAGTAGCTTCTCAATGTCTTACACTAACAACGCTGTCATGTCTGTCTTTTCAGGAGGACCCGTAGTATAAAATTGCTTAAGGCTTTCTATTAAAAGCGTTCCAGATTTTTGTCAAACTTCAGTTGTTCAAGCTGAAGTCCCTCTTGCCTTTCATTTTTTTTTTTTTAATAGGTAGAAATATTGTGGAGGGATTCAGCAGCAGTAAGTCAATTTTTGTTCATTTTTCTTTTGGACAGAGTTAGACGTGAAATGCACTATTTCCCTGTGTGAAAGAAAGTGACTGGGGAATTCAGACTTAGGGAGAGGATGCATAGTTTGACTTGAGGGTAAAAGCTTCTATATGAAGGATGTTCTTTTAAGAATCACTTAAAGGAATTTGCCCAAGCCCTAAATCTAAAAAAAACCCCTCAGAATTCGAGTGTGCTTGGAGGTTGATACTGCCGAGCAGTTTAATTACTTGAAACACATGCTTCTGCTGAATGTGTCAGAGGTTTAAAACTACAGAGCTCTCTGTAGCTCTGCCTGTCGTGAGGAGTGAGGGCAGCAAGAACGCAGTAACTCACTATGGTGTTTTCAGTGATTACCTGCTGGGAAGGCCACCTCACTTGTAGTTTGCAAGTTGTAAGGGGCAAAATCTTTGACTGGTAGAAGATCTTGGAGATGAGCTAGGAAAAAGAGTAAGGTAAAGAAGGGCAGGGGAAATTTAAGTGGAAGAGTTAAGGAATGGGCCCAGTATCACTTCTAAGCTTCCTTGCTGCATTACACATTTGTGAAACAGATAAGGAAAATAGTTTTTCAAAGTCTGGAGTTGATATGTATAGGTACTGACTAAATGTCTGAATATCTAATGTCTAAATTCCTTACCTTGCAGATGACCTGTGGTGGTAACACTATGATTTTCAAGTGCATGGAATGAAAGTTTTATTCCTATGGATATAGGAAGTAATACACAAAGTTGTACTAAACAATAAAGTTCTGAGGTTAAGAACATGAAATTGGGAATTGCCAAAAATCACCTGCCTGTACGGTCTCACTGGCTGTCTTCCCTAATTCAAAAGTATTTGGTAGTCTTAACATGGCTGTGGATGCCACCTTCTCTTCCTCCTTCCTCACTGAACCCCAGCCTCATTCAATGCACAGGGCAGATAATGCTCATTGACTAATTAACCGGGTAGTCCTATTTATTGTTAAAAGTGGGTCAGTGCCTCATTCTCACATGCGTGTTACTCTAATCCTGCTTTGAGTACAGGATTATTAATTTACTTATAGGTTTTTCTGTGGTAATCACAAAGGCTCCCCAAATACCAACATATTTTGACAACATGGGTGGTAGGAATGTTGAATGATAAGGAGATGGTGAACAGCTGAAGTACAAGAAATGTTCCAGTGCAGAAGTATTTCAATATGAGAGAATGAAGTGCAGTGAGCAGGTGACATCCTCAGAGCTAACCAGGAAGAGTTTCTCAGACAATGTGTGGTTAAGCAATTCTGTGCCATAGATGTTTTGGATGCTAACATCTAACAGGACTCCAGAAGTGAACAGATAGTGTTGGAAGAAAACTGCTTGATATTATTCAATGCAAAAAACCTTGCCTCTGAATCACTCATCTTTCCCTACATATGGCTGAGAGCCTCCTGGGAAATCCTGCTTTATCCTTGCCTCACGCTTATGCTTTTGTCAATGTATCTACTGCTCTCCAGTGTCAGAGATGAGGTGGGGGCTAAATGTGGCATTGGCCTGCCAGTGTGGCTTTTTATGTTCTTGGGGAGCAAGAGTGACCATGCTGATGAGCTCTGCCTGCTCTCAGAAGATAGCACTGCTGCCCACTGCCCCCAGACTATTTGACATTTGGAGCACATGTGTTCAAAACACCATTGCTTCTTCTCCCACCAGAGTTGTGAGTGCTCAGCCTTCTGCTTGTCTCACCTTCCATATGTAAGGTGGCAGGCTGACTGCCTACAAATTAGGAAACTTAGTTGCTATTGCCTATCTAAAATCTGATTAAGAAGAAAAAAATCTTTTTTCAGTAGAAACTGACAAAATAAGGGGAGAAGGAAAAAACCCCTCAATTATTTTCTCGAGATACAATAGTCTTTTGCGTGTAGACCTTACAGCATATATTGATACATATAAGCTGAAGTTTGGCTCTAAACATCTGCTAACTTCTGCCTCGCTTTTTGATACAAAGTACATAACGCAGAGTACCCACCCTTCCATCCGGCCTCTGATTCCTATAAATGTGTCCAAACGCCGAGGTGCTGAGCTGAGGAGTGCCAGGTGTGCTCTGGGCTGGTGGTGGCAGCATTGGTGGGCGGGTGCCACTGGATGTGGAGCTGGTCACGGCGAAGGTGTTACTGCCTGTTGCCCTTACCCGAGAGTAGCCCACCCTCTCTTTGTGAGTTGTTTTCATGTGGCTTCCTACTAGAAAGCCTTTTGCAAAGCACTGCTGGGAACTCCTTAGTTGAAATACAGGTCTGTGTTTCTGCAAGGTGGTATTTTTCTGTGGCTGCTGAGAAAGCGTGTCTGTGAATAGACTTTGTAGCCAGCCTGTGAGAAGGTGGAATGGGACATCAAGACTTGGAGTGTGTTGAGTTGGCCTAATAAAAACATTTTGTCTGTTTTCACGGCCCACCACCCACATTTTGTCTGGTCAGAATAGGAGTGGCCTCTGCTGTAGCAACTCTATGCAATCACTGGGTGGTTAGCTTAGTGAGCATTATAGCTTAGGTTTTGTGAAATCCATAAATATGATAGGATTGGAGTGGAGACACATAGCCATTTGTATATTTTCTGCTTTTTAAAAGGTGTTTGAGGTTTTACCAGTACATCCCATTTTAAACAAAATGAAGCAGTGGATATAGAAAAAATGGAAAGATATCTATTCAGCAAAGGAGATATTAAAGGTAATCTTTTGGATTATACTTCTTATTGCAGTGAAACAATGGTCAGGATTATTTTCAACATGGATTTTTCTTATTATTGGTAGCATTTCAGTATTTACAGGTGGAAGTATTTAGCAACAGTTATTTCGAACTTATAAATAGTTGCAGTATGTCACATGCTGGTCAATTTTTGCTGGGTTTGTTTCTTCTTTACTTCTGTGCACAAAGTAGGTGTTATAGTAAAGGTGTATGGTTGAGAACTCTTACTCCAAATATGTTTGTACTTTTGGCAAGTGATGCTGTATTAGTGATATGCCTCAGTTGCTTGTTTGTTGGGTTTTTTTTGTTGTTTTTGGTTTTTGTTTGCTTGTTGTTTTTTTGAGAGGGGTTTCCCCCTCTGATTTTCATTATGTGTTTTCCAGGAGTTGACAGATCATACAATTTTCATCTTGTTTTTCTCTGAATATTTTTAAGACATGGGGAGACAATTCCAAGCATTGAAAGGACATTTGAAGACAGTTAGAGACAATTGAGAATTGAAGAGTAAAAACAATAACCAGCTAGAGATGCATGAGAGAAAATGAAAATGCCTGATTTCACTTAATCACTTTTTGTCTCATATATCAGCTCCAGAAATCAGGAAACTAGACATGGATTTTTTTTTTTGCTTTTACATGTTTCATATGGAAGTCACAGAATCACAGAATATTCCTGGTTGGAAGGGACCCTTAAGGATCATTGAGTCTAACTCATAAGTGAATGGCCTGGAGGAGGAAAATTTCTGAGGGGAGCTAAGGAAAAAGAAACGAGAGGGGAAAATTTCTCAATCTGCCAAGTTACGTGTGATTTTTGAGGGGCAGTTTTATCATGTGAAACTTAAAAAAAATACACTATTAATTGCCTTTGAATCTGATTCTATTTGTTTATATAATTTGTGTTTTTTCTTATTGTATGAGAAATCATTCAAAGTTCAAATATTTCACAAGAATTACAGATACCTGAGGAGTCCTGGTAATTACTTGTTTCTGGTAGAACTTGCCCTGTATTGAGTATTGATGTGAGTAAAGCAAGCACTATTACTCTTGTGTTCCTGCTTCAAAGGCAAACATGAAAAGGAGTGTGCGTGTGTGGATAGTTACATTATGTGAGCCAACTCTATATCCTATATCTTAATAATTTGAAGCTTGTTTTTCAAGATTCAGAACACCCCTATTTAGTTTCTATCTAGCAGATACTAGATAACTGATTTTTTTAGGTGTCACTGAAGGAGTAGGTCTTCGGGAATGATTTGAGTGCCCATAAAATAGTGACTTTAGGGCCTAGCTTGGAAAGAGTTCCTTGTGTAAAGAGCTGCCTGGAAGCAAATTCAGAGTGCTATGGGAAAAGTTGACAAATGGTAATTGAGTGTGGGGTGAGAAACACAGGCAGAAGCACTTCTGTAGGACCTCCAAAGCAGAAGAAATAATCTTGATCATGAGGCAGTTGATGAAAAGGCGGTCAGTGGAGGGATTTAGATAATAAGCTGATGTGGCTGATGTTTTCCTGATCTGTTGCTTTCTAGTGAAGATGTAATGCGTTACACTGCAGAAGAAATGGTGTGGTCAATCACTGTGTATTGGCCATGTCTTGGAATTGATCACGCTCTGTGTGTGTGCATGTGTATGTTGGTTCCCCGAGTCTTTCAGTAGCTGAAAAAGTTACAATTATGTGATTATTTTGTGCTTAGAACTTAATTGTATGTTTTAATTTGCTTCCTAGCAGCCTTTTACTCCTGATCTTGTTTAAATTTGAGAATAGATATTTAGAAACAAAGTACAGCTGTACAAAAGTGAGAGAAGAGATGTGTATTGCACAAGTTGTTGTCAAAATGGGCATGCAAGATATGATTCCTGTAGTCTGTGGGTAGAGTCCCTTTACTTCAGTCACTCTAATGCTGAGGCAGTGGGCAAGAAGACCTATCTTTTCATGCAATGAAAAATGTCCTAATGTTCTATTCAGGTTATCTGCACATACATAGATTTATGTTTGTTAGAGGGAGGCTATTAAAACCTAAAGCTTTGAAACATTTGATGCAGTTTATTGAATAGTTTGAGGCAATGTTTTAGGAATTGTGAAAGCTCTTGAAGAGGGTTAGCTCTGAAAGCTATAATGTTAAGTAATTACATTACTTTAAATTGCTGTTTCTGATAAGAGTAGTTCTGATGATTCTTTTAAGAAAATATCAACTTTAATTTGTATTATCATTGTGCTTTTGGACTTGGTCCACGATGAGGAGTTCAGCTGCTCTAGACTGTACTGAGACTTTTACAGAGCAGAAAGATGACACTTATCCTATTTTTCAGTCTTTATCACCTGCTTCTATGATACGAGAGAAATAAATAAAAAAAGAAGAAAAAAGTAAAGACAGCCCAGCCATTTAATGTTATGGTAAAGAAAGCTGTTTTCCTTTGCTTGTCCATGAATATCTCATCGCCTAGTGGGAGTGTTTGTAAATAAGGCAGAATTTCCCAAACTGTTTTGCTTCCTGTCTGCCTTTCAGCCAACTTGGTTCGTTTGTGCAGTCTGCCCTCGAACTGCACTCTCTGTCACAGCATCTTAACTCAGATGTGTGCTTTTACTTTAGCTTCTCATGCCTGGGAGTGTCATTCAGCTTTCTTTGTGTGCTGCCTCTGTTTCAGTGGTCCCTACTCTGCATTTCGAAAACATTGCATTAAACGAGAGAGGCATGAAAACATCAGAGAATCCCATTTCCCTAACAAGTTCCAACAGTAGTGGCACTGTAGAGAAAGTAACGCTGAGTATTTATACTGGAGTGTGTAGTGCTTGTGAACTGTTAAACTTGTACAAGTGCAGGTTAGCACCACCAGCACATGATTATTTCCTGGTGCAAGTAAATGTACAACTCAGTACAAAGCAAAGGAAAACAAGCGTAAGCTTCTCTGGCACTTTGGTACTTCTAGGAGACTAAAAGGACACAAATCTTAAATGCCTTGCCACAGATAGGCTTTGCATAAAAGTTTTATTGTTTTTGTCTCAATATTAGGATAGCTATCTCTGTAAAATTCCACTGGAGATATGGCACTGTAGTTTTTACTGCTTCATATCTAGCTGAGATAACACCTTGTCCTTTGAATGCACGTATATGCAGTAAATAGAATATGATTCAGTTTACCAAGCTGTGAAAAGTGCACTGTTGCCGTGCTGGGAGTTTAAATCAAGATTATATATGCACTTTTTACCCAGCGTAAAAATAATTGTATATTTTTTTAAGCAGTGGTAATAGCAAAACTGATTATTTCAATCTATGTTTTATTACCTTGGCAGAAGCCTTTAAATTGTTGTTTTGAAAAGTGTCTAAAGTGTTGTGGTCCTAATTTGGCCCATTCATTTTGGGGACAATATATCACTTTAATGGTAATGATCCTTTTTTATATTAAGAACAGTATCTGAGATGATCAGTGATGATACTTCATAAAAGAAGCAGTCTAGGACAATACAGTGTTTGTTGTTTACTAGTTAGCGAAATGATAGAATGAAAATATCAGAAATGTGATCTTTCCAGGTAGTACTAGTACTGAAATAGTGCTGGTATTAGATAAGACAAGCATTAGACTAAAACTAGCTAAACTCCACTGGTTCTGTTGAAGCACACGTGTTGAATTCATCACAGGCTGAGATACTTTGTTTCTGAAAAATGTCTTTGTAATAAGGAAGGCAAAGGTAACTATCTTTTTTTTTTTGTTTGTTTCTTTGGTGTCTGCATCTGATGGGAAGCCTACTTTCTGCTAAAATTCTGTGGGAGAGGAATTATATAAGAAGATATTTATTTTTAATTGCAGCTGTCACATTAAGCTGCAGTGTTACTCACCAAGCGAGAAATTATTAGATAATGTGTGTATAAAGAATAGAAGACTTCTTCTGAATTTCTCAAGATGTTCTATTTAATTTCTTTCCAGAATTGCCAGGATGTCTTTAATACTGATGGAATTTAGAAATTTGTTCTTGTTTTCACATATGTGCTTACATAACGTGTTGGCATTTTTTTCCGCACTGGATTCTTAGTTTTTCCCCTCATACATCCATCTTTTCTCTGACCTGCCTGGTCAGTGTTCCTACTTTTATAAGGAAGTTGTTGCTTCTCTACAAGAAGAGTGTTGAAAACATATGCAGCTTCAATGTATGGGTAGTACTGTTACACAACAGAAAAACTTACTCTTTCAAAAAAAAAAAACCCCAGTTCAGGACTTTTTTCTAAAATTGTCTAAACCTTACTAAAGTTATAATCAATGCTTTAAAAGAGAAAAGACATCAGTATCAGAAAAATGTTTTTTATTATTCTGATAGTATGGTGTGTGGACTATTTAGAAGTGGTTGTTTGCAATTGTTATATAGGGATGATCTGGATAGATAAACGTAATGCAGGGACTGATGTGAATTAGTAAACACACAAGAATAAAACCATGGTAAGGACTAAAATGTACTTCTTCTAGTTTGGACTGCCCTTTTTTTTTAATACCACTCTTTTCATGTGGTAAAGTGTGCCACTTCTGCAGACCTTTTATGGACTGCTTGCGATAAATAATTTTTCTTTTTCATGTTCTGAACTACTGTGGTCTTCTGGAAGCAAGCAAGAATTTCTGATTTACCAAATGTTTGACAGAAGGAGGATAAAGTCTTCTACTTCTAGAGAATGCCAGGTGCCAAATACAGTAAAAATGCCTTGGCTGTTGAGGTATTTGCTGGGTTTTCATCAGTGTAAAAGCTGAATGTCCCTTTGAACACAAATGGAGTATATAGTGAACAGTCTTTGTTTTATTCTATAGGCAATGCAAAAATTACTTTTTTTCATCTTCAGTCTTAATTTTCTTGCTAATTTTCTATAGGGAAATCAGTTTAAGGCAGCTAGTGTTGAGAGGCAGTAGTTACACTTGCCACTTCTAGAGCATTCTGTTCTAAATATGAGCTTCTGCCAAGAAAACTGTCCTCTGCTCCAGTGAGTGTACTTTTGATGGTTTTCATTTGGTTGTTCCTGCAGAATATGCTTTCTTGTGGTCTTGTTCCCTCTGCTAGCAGTATATTTCTAGACCGTTTGGAAGAGAACAATAGAAATCTGTAGTTAAAAGCCATCTTGAAATTGCTATGGTGCCAGTAGAATTGAGCAGTGGTAGATCAGCACTGGAGTACAGCAGTTTGTAGCAATGGCAAGGAGGCTGATTGGAATGGCCAAACCATTGCACTTCAGTACAGAGATGGTCTTCTCACAGCTAGATAAATGTTCTGGAGTAGCTTCTGCTGTCTGAAGTGCCCAGTTAGATATCAGTGTGCCAATAGAAAGCCTAAATTGTAGCTTTGAGCAGCTTTAAGTGGCGTGGATAGGCTTGCATAACTACTACCAGCAGTTGAAAGGCAGCAGTGTCAAAGATCCACTTTGTCATTCCCAGCAGCATCTTCAGCCTTGCTCAGCTCTGAGGTTACTGCCCAAAGCCTGCTCCTGCTTGCACCTTGAGCTGCCTGGCACTGAGGATGCCGGAGAGGAGCAGAGCACCTGGTGCTGTATTTGTACCCCAGCAAGGTTACTGGCAGTGGCTGCAGTGCTTTGTTCAGATAGTGGGTGACTGGGCTGTACCAGCTGCGTGGAGTTATTGGAGGTCAGTTCTGGGGTTTCTTCACATGCCTTGCTGCTCAGTGTGGCAGAACTTCCAGGTTTTCATTTGCCTCTTTTCAGTTTGAAGGATTTTGTGCGTTAACTGTAGGTGTCTGACGGAGAAATAAAGGTACATGAGTTCTCATGTTGACTGTAGTATATTGAGGAACAGTGAGAGAAGCATAAAGAATAGTCTTTTTCTTTCTTCTTCAACAGAGCCTGAAGGATTTGTAAAGATGATGTTGTAATCTGAGGGAGTAATTTACTAGTTTGTTAAAAGTTGGATAGAATCTGGAGTTTCTGGCAAAAGTATGGGATGAAATAGCAGATATACACTTGAAATCGTGTAGTGTACCTTGAAACTAGACAATTGTTCCTGGAAATGCTTGGTCTGTCAAGTTGTAGCATCTTTTACAGTCAGGATGTAGCATAAAAACTGTGAGATGTTTTGATAATGACTGAAATGCAGGCAGAGAAAGCAATATTAGAAGTGATTTTTGCAATAAATAGAAACCACAGTGAGAATCCTGAATAATTTATGGCCAAACTAGAATGAAACTACCTACAACTAAACATGGATTTGCTATGTTTTTGTTTTTTTCTATGAATGAGTCATAGTATTTTTCATGATGCCAAAAAGTAATCATGTTAGGCTACTAACCTTCACAGTGAAGTTAGGGAATGACTGTAGTGGGTAAGATGAGACCGTATTTGGCATTACTGCAGACACTAATATTTTCCCTGGTACAGTAGTTGAACCATGAAATACTTTTTCTAGACGTCTGAATGTGATTTTCCCAAATGAAGGCAAAAGATGAACAGGTATTTAAAAGACAAATCCAAAAAGTTTTGTCTGTCTTTGGCCTGTAGCAAGAGCACTTCTGAAGCTTCTATGTGGCTATTTAAAATTATGAAGGAGGATCTAGGGCATGGATAGTGGGGGGAGTATTATTTTCCTATTGTCTTAGCTAACTTTAGCAGCTTCTTTTTTAAAAAGTTTTAATTCATTAGTAGTTAGCATCTGTAAAGTTTCTTAGGTGTTTCCTTCAAACCAAAAAGCGTACAAATAATGGATATGGTAATAATGATTTGGCAGCAGTACTTTAAGAATCTTTTTCCCTTGCAAAAATGATGTGTATTGCTACTGTGATATTCCATTTATTTGATCTCTCGTGTACAGCTCTTCATATGAGGTGCTGCTGGTGCTACCCCTGCTTGGCTGGTTCATACAGCTCCAGTCCTGGGAGTGCAGCTGGGCAGTGTTTCCTTCTGTCTGTGGTGTGTGTGCTACTAGTCATTCTCCTCTTCTAGCCTTTCCTGTGATTATGTATGACTGTACTTTTGCTGTTTCCTCTGCCTGCAGCATGGAAATAGCTCACCAGGTTATGTAGAGTCTTTGGAGGGAAAATTCCTGTTCTGATGGAAGTCGAGGGTTTATAATATGCATTCCTTTAGCTGTGCCACAAAGTTGCATTTGATTTCCTTTGAGGGTTAGGATCAGGAAGTTGTTTCTGGGTGTCACCTTCTGGCTATGAATTGTCCCAGAAGTTCAAGTTGGATGGTTTGGTACAGGATGTTCTTCTGTGTTGGATGTGTGCCTTCCTACCTTGGAGCTACCCGTTACTCATGCCTCTTGGCTTGCAGTGGCCTGGCCATTGTGATTAGTGTCTTTATAATTCTGTGTGGGTGTTTTTACGGAAGGTTAATTTGAAATGCAGCTTGTATACCATTGTAAATGCCTTTTTTTTTTTTTCTTTCTATCAAAGTAATACCTGCTTGAGTGTTTTGTGTTAATTGTGACTGCTTCTTGTTGTATTTTATGGCTTTATAGTATTGAATTCATTTATTTGTGGTTAAAGTCCTGTACTCATGTCATGCCCTTGTTTCTAGAAGGGATGAATTTCTTCTTACATCCTTCACACTTGCTTTTAGTCAAAACGATTTTTTTGGCTACATTTTTTGAAATTGTTGCTACTTTTTGAAGTGTGAGATAATGAACATTGTCATGTGCTCTTAAGGAAGCATTTAAAATGTTTGTGCTTTCTGTGGAAGGGCTTGAGATATTTTTAAATGTATGTTTTCTATGTTACCCTTTAAAAGAACCAGTAAATCCAGTTAAAAGCTCTGCTTGACACACACATTTTCAAGAAGAGTGTGCAAGAATAAAGGTTTTCATGAAATAAGGCTGCCTGCTAGGTTTTTTTAGTTGATTTATTTTCTTTTTTTATCATTACTTTTCTTGTTACTCTTGTTTCTAAAGTTCAAACTCTGTCTCTTTTTGCATTTGTGCTGTAACTTCATGTTACAAATGCTCTCATTTAGCAACCTTTTTCATAAACTTTCTTCTTCATGCTGTGCACTAATATGTTTTTAGGTCTTTGCTGAGAAGACAGTAGTACTAACCTTCTCTTTTCCCTTGCTAAAAAAATATGTAAGAGATATTAGCAAATAAGCCTATGGTAAACTAATTTTTTTCTGAAACACTTCTCTGTTTGTTTGTTTGTTTGTTTTTTTTTAGTTCCCGGAATAGATGGCGGTGGGTTAGCTGATGCTAATCTAACAGATTCCTACTTTAGCACCAGCTTCATTGGAGTCAATGGATTTGGAAGTCCTGCTGAAACGAAGTATCCCATGATGCAGGTAACAGTAGTGACATGTACAGTGCTTCGTTAGTTCTGGCTGGTGTTACACCAAAAAGGGAAAACTCTCCAAAAGGCAGGACCAATGGAGCCTTCTGGAATGTGTCATCTTGTGGGATATACAAAGTGTATGCTCACTCTAATCTTGCAAATGGAAGTGAAATAGTATCATTGCTTTGAAATTAGTCTGTTTTTATTAGCTCATATCAGAGCTGTTGTATCAGGCTCTGCTGCATACATTACCTCTGTGTTCCTGGATTTCTTTTTAGGCTCATAGCTTTTGATAGCCTTTTACTAAATATATAAAAATTAGATTTTTAAACTTTTCAATCACCAAAGGTCACTGAAGCAAAATGTGAACTGTTAAACCTGAAATTACTAGGCAAAAATATCAGAATTAGTAAACTCAGACTCTGGTGGTGGTACATTGAATTCACATTTGAATCTTCTGAAATGTTTCCCTGTATTTTTAGTGTTCTGTAGATGTTGGCATAGGAGCTCCCATGAGGTGGAATTTATCGTGTAGG
Organism: Calyptomena viridis; assembly: GCA_013390005.1. Classification (NCBI taxonomy): domain Eukaryota; kingdom Metazoa; phylum Chordata; class Aves; order Passeriformes; family Eurylaimidae; genus Calyptomena; species Calyptomena viridis. The sequence goes on from WEIV01009763.1 coordinate 610,459, forward strand.
TAGTATATGCAGAATTTACAACAAAAGGCTGTTGTATTTAAAACCTAAATGAGTATCTATTGAATTAACGCATGAAGTGCTACAACAACAACTCAGTGTTATGCTTTTTAAAAGAAGCATCGTCCATCCTTGGAAAGAAGGTGGTCTGTTCTGTATTTCACAAACCAGCTTCTGGTAAATGAAAGAGAGCACAAGTCACAGAGTTCACACTGAGTCCTGACAACAACTCTCTTCTTTGATATCAAGGAAACTCTCCTTATGAGCTTACTTTGATATCAACTGTGGCTGTATTATAGATTGAAAAATAACTAAGCAAAAGATGGGAGTTAATTAGGTGTTCGTTTCTTTCTTGTCTTGTTTGGGGTTTTTATATTGCATGTTTTCAAGAAGGCTGGATTTTCTCACTCAACAGAATTGCAAGAATATGGAAATGTTTTACTGATCGTGATGCATGATTTAAATTGAAAGATTTTAACCTCTGATCCCAAAGTGTACTATCAAAGCTGGCAGTTAAAGGTCTTTGTATCACTGAGGTCAGATAAAATTATCTTATGTCATTGTTTTGTATCGTTAAATTATATTCTAGAAACACTGGTGTTTTTCTAAACACAAATGCTTAATTTTAACTGTTTCTTCTAGAAAGACAAAAAGATATGCATCTAACATGAATGGTCATAGGATCTTTATGTACTAATGCCTGAGAGTCAAGATGTCGTTTCTCTTTGAGAAGAAATTGATGTGCCTGTTGCCCACTGGGGGCTAAGAAAAATTACTTCTGAAGAAGGGTTTAATTAGTGTTGAGAAAGTGCTTACAGGCATTAGACAGCAGTTTAAAAAGCATTCCTATATTGATTTTTTTTTTTTCCTTTGAATCATATAATTTAAGTTCTTTTTGGCATAGGTAAAGCTGGTAACACTGTCTGTTTTGATTGTGTGTCAGCTTCTAAGTTAAGTCCATACTGTCAAAGTTTAGTCACTTGGAATGAGGTTTTCCAAGTCATTCAGCACTTTGGAGAACAAGGCAAGGGAGAAATTTTAATGGATTTTACTTTAAATAATACTAATCCTTTATGGTTTGGGACAGAGACTTTAAATCTGGTAGACTGGTTGTTGTGTCCAAGGATATACCTTTTGCTTGCTCTCTCTGAAAATTTGCCCAGATTTTGTCACTTGATTAAACCTTCGCAGAACTGGTTTATATAGACCCACTGGAGACTTCCTAGCTGTTAGATAATTTCCCAAAGATGTAATCTGTATTGGCGTGTTCCAGCTTGAGTACATTCTGGCAGTTACAGCTCTGGCCTAATCTAGGCCTTGCCTGAACTCTGAGCAGGAATGCTGATCTGGTTCATTTCCCTCTTTCCTTTTCTTCCACTTCATTCTGAAGCAGCATGGAAATGGATCTATATTTGATGAAAGAGAGCTGCATCTGTGTTAATTGGAGCAGAGGGGTCTGTAAGGGAAAAGAGGTTTATGATTAGAGAAACTGAGATGAAGATTAGCGAATAAGGAACTAGGAAAGACTGAGCCAAGGGACTGAAGCAGAGAGGAGATGTTGATGGGGACTGGAATTGTACAAGTGCAAGACATAAAAACTGAGCAAAGAAAAGTTGTTATAATGCAAAGGTGGGTCAAAATAGGGTGGAGAGAACAAATCTGTGTGCCTGTTTCCCTCCATGTCCTTGCACCAAACTAAAGATACTGAAAATTTAGTGAAATACCAGACATCTGTAAAATATCTCAGTAATTCTCAGTTTTGCTTTTGCAGATAGAAGCATTAGTTCCATCTGAGTTACTTTGTTCTCTCTAGTGGCTCTGTAGTTCACAAATAGATGCGTCAGTGATGCAACATGAGGCAATTTTTTCAGCTTGTTTTTTAAAACTGGGAAACTACATGAACACATTGACAGAAAAACACTAGTAAGATGCGGTTAGATGTTAAGAAATGGTAAGTTTAGGTTGCCAGTGCAGTTTTGAGGTTACATATTGATGTATTTCTCATAATGTTGCATAATTTTTTTTCAGTGGGAAAATTTAGTGGAACTTGCCCAGTACACAAGATGTGTGGTGCATCCGTATGTAATGAGTATCCACTTGATATTCGATTGAAGTGTTCTACTTGCAGTTCTATGCCTTATTCCTTCATGCAGTTCTCATCCTTCTTGTGAAGACTGTCAGTTGGCAGTGCACTTTCCTGTGCAAATTATGATTATTCCATTAAACTTTGTGGAACACTCATTATCGAAGAAGAAAGTAATCTGCATTTTATAGATGCATGGAAAGAAAAAGGATGACAATTAAACAAACAATGCCCCAACAGTGCTGGCTAACTAGACACCCCAGAGTTTTTGAAACTAATCTTTACAGCTGGAAGGTAAGGAATGGAATTAGTGACAACCAGTGGAAAACTTGGTTCAAGTTGCTGAACTGGCCTCAGTCTAGCAAAGATAGTAATAAAGTTAGTCTCTTCTAGGTTATGCTCATTTCCTGTTACCATGAGTTAATCTTTCTGCAGCCTTTGTTTTATTCACTAGATACCTTTCAACGTAATCATCAGGGATTCAAATGGTGATTTGTCTTGTCTATTCCTGTTTAATCTCCCGAATGTATCTGTCATGTACAGCACATAAAACAGAGGTTTGTTGAAAAGAGTACGTGGTCTTATATATTGGTGTTATCATAATTCATATGTCAAAAAGTCAAACTGCATCAAGCAAAGCTATATCCAAATTTTGCACACATTTTTGTCTGCTGTGTCTAATCTCTGACTCATAGTGTGAAGTAAGCAGCAAAAGGAAGGAAAGTAATAGTGGATTGTGTCATGATGAATTGGAAGTGGATGTCCTGCTTTGATCATAAATAACATAGATTAATAATGGTCAAAGTTTCTGTAGAATGGATATTTCTGACTTTGAGATTTCGTTCATATCCATTGAAGAATATTTTATGACATCTATAACATATAGTTTGGTTTAAATTGGTGGTGAAGGTGCAATTAATGGCAATGTTTGCTTTGCAGTGGGGAAAATAGAGCAAAAATCTTTGGTAGAGTTTGGAAGAGGCAGAATTTTTGATGTGGCCATGGTCTAACTCTTCCTTTCTGAAAAATATCTCTTGGCCTCATCCTTCCACTCCTCCTACTACAAAGGTCTTTGCAGTTAGACAGCCTTTCATTGCCCCTTACTGTCCTCTTCTGTTGTTTCCTAGTGATTAATGGTCTTCTGTCCTCATTGTTTTTTGATTTTCTGTAATACAGTTTTGTTTCACATGTCTTTTCTTCTTGAATCTGTGTATGCTTTCATATACCTTCTTAAACAGTATTGCCTTCCAGCTTATCAAAGCACATATTTTCTGTTTTCCCCTTCTCTAACTAACAACAGAGCAGGCCTGCACAACACATGGCTCATAGGCTGCATGCTGTCCTCAAAGCTGTTCTTTTTCTTTTTGGCATGGCAGCAGCTGCCAAGAGACAGTCAGAGGTGTGGTTCAAGAAGCAGCTCATTGCTTTTGGCTTTCCCAGCAGTGAAGAGGCAGGAGCTGGCTGGCCAGGATGCCTCTAGTGCTTGCCTGTCTTGGCTGTCCTGTTGCTCTGCTTGTGCTGCTTGGCTGGGTGGTGTCTGTGTTCCTCTGGCATTAGTGCTGCCCTTTGACTAACTCGTGGCTTCATCAAAGATGCAGGTGGTGCAGGAGGGAGCTTTAGTAGAGTTACATTGGCCTGTTAAAGGGATATTACAGCAGGATGAAGCAGAGAAGTATCTTGATGTTAAAATTTTTAACGTATTAGAGTTGAGCAATTTGGTTTTAAGAGTATAAAACAGTAGAAAGTGCCTTCATGCATGTTGCCTCATAGAAATCTGGTTTTCTTTGTTTTGATGGGATGAGATTTATAACTACTCCGGACTTCCACTGGACTGCAGGTTATGTAGAAAGGAAGAATCACAAGTTTTTGTTTAATCACCTTAATCAAAATAAAAAAGAGGGTAACGGTCTTCAGTGTTAAAGTTAGCAAGGCCAAGCAATGGAGAAGAATTGGTCTTGCTAATGTTGTTTCACTGTGCTAATGTTGGTGTACTAAGCATTCTTGAATAAGCTGAGAAGTGGAGACTATGCTCACTTCAAAGCCTTGCAGCTGAATAAGCACAAAGACCTTTTTTGCCATTGCTGCATCTGCCAAGAGTCAAGTAATAAAATTCTCCTTATAGCACAGAAACTTGTAAAAGTCTTCAGTTTTTAACTATTGAGAACTGAGTGGAACTACAGTTGTGCTATATTAATTATAAAATTATGCAGTTGTTTTCATAACACTTTCTGAAGAAATCCGGTTGCTTTAGTTCAAACAGTCAAGTTGGACATGCTGTAGATGGTGCCAAATATTCTAACTGTTAAGGACAAGTTTTGGATTGTTTAGAAAGGAAAGCAAAAGGTATCACCTTTTGTAAGTCACAGAATTTGACAACTAAACAGTGATTTGTTTGGTTATGACAATCTCATTCTTCCACAGGGTGACTTCTTTTATAGTCCAATTAACGTTATTCTAAAAATTATAAAGAAATATTCTGAAATACAGTTCTAGAAGGACAGTATTAAGATGAAGAGAATAGATTGTGACATACTAAAATATTTTGAGATTATGAATTTAACACAGGAATGAACATGAGGAAAATGTTTATCTTCTCGGGGCTAGGGCAAGGAATTGAGACAAAATAAATATTATATACTACATTACATATTTTTTTGAAAAGAAATGATGGAGAAAAAAGCAACAACACTCAGTTAAGATAAATCTTATAAGTTATGTAAAATTAGACCTAATTGTCTGCATCAAAGTTTTATTCATTCCTTATCTTGGTGAGAATTTTGTAATATATACTTTAGTGGAGGGAGATGAAAATAAGGCAAACTTGTCTTAAGTGCAACTATGATTTTGGTTTCTCTACTGAATATTAGAGGGTGGAGGCCAGGTGGCGTATACCTTTAGAAGGTGGGAATGTTTCTTGTAACACTTCCCTTCCTTGTATGCTGCACCAAGGAAGAATTGAAAAGAAGATGAGTAGTGTCCTGGACCGCATTAGGTAAAACATTGCTAACAGTTTAAGGGAGGAAATCCTTCCCTTCTGTTCATCAGTGGTAGAGTCACACCTGGATTGCTGGGCTTCAGTACAAGAGAGTCTAGCAAAAGGCTATGAAGAATATTGGGTGCTGGAGCATCTCTCCTCTGAGGAAAGGCTGAAAAGGAAAAAACTTTTTAATTCCTTTAAAGGGAGAGGAGCAGAATATATGCCAGCCCAGCTGAATTTTGACTAGTGCTTACATAACCTCAGTAAATCATAGCAATAGGCAGGCAAAGAAAAGGATTTCATTGGAACTGAGTGATGTTGGTGTGGTACTTTGTTGTGACAAAGTTGACTCTATATTAACTTTTATATGATGAAAGTCATGATATACTAAAAATGTCTGAGGCTCTCATACATGTGTGCTTGCCTTCCCTGGTTGCTCTTACATTTCTGGAGCTTTCATCCTTTGAGCTTGAGGTGCTTGTGATTGCATTATTCTTGAAATCGAGTTTGTATAAAAAATAGCTCACCACCATGAGAAGAGATTGAGGAGTGCTACTTAAAATCAAAGCTGCCTTCCAGGAAACAAAAATAACAAATAGTATCTGTCTGTTCTTTTCTTTTTTCCTCTCAAGATGTTTTCAGCCTGACTGGGTAAAAAACCAGATACAGGAGTAACCTTCATTAAGACTAAATGCTTTTGGGTGTGGTAAAAATCTTAATATTAAAACAGTTAAAAATCCTTTATTGATGACCTGGCGGTCTTCTATGAATAATCTTAAGATAAGAAGCTTGTGCATGTGTAATAAAAGTGAAGAATGAAAAATTAATGAATGAGGTGGAAAGGCGTTTAACCTCATTCAAGGTACAGGTTACAAGCAGTTGTTAAGAGCTGCCTAAGATTGGCGAGAGCTTTGGTTTTTCAGAATCTTGGTTTATACAGAAAATGTTTGCACCTTGAAAGAGACTCAGCTTTGTAAAAGCAAAAGTGATATTCATAGACTTTGCACTGTGCTTTCCGAATCAGAACAACGTGTCCTGTTGCAGTCTCTTGTGTGCACCGTATGTTTTCAGTGATCATGTCAACACTGGTTTTCATCATTGCAGTTGCCTGTTCACATGGGAAGTCTCTTGGTTGAATGTTTAACTCCTGTACTTGAGGATGTAGCATATGGATGGCATAAAAGTGCATAGTTCCAAGTTTAAGACATGTCCTTGACCACCTTTGATAGCTGTTCTCAGTATTGTATTTATCCCTGTTTTGACAAATCATTATCTTTTACAATAAAATGATTATGAAATCTGGTATTATAAATAGATATTAATACTCTTTTTATTTATACCTGGGCAAATTTTGTGCAAATCTGAAAGGTTACTTTTAGGAAATTTCTTCCTAAACATCTTTGTTTTATGATGATCAGTGTGGATGTATCAAATGCCAAAAAAAGATGCATAATAGGTGCTTTTCAAATATTTATGAAAAACTACTTAACTTCTTTTCATTGCTTAGGAAGGGAATATGGCATATGATTAGTTAAGCTACTATAATCCAGAAATTATTTTGATGTATTTTTTATTTTGATGATGGTGAACAGTAGGATGAGCTTCCCTGAATTTGAGCAAGGTTGTTAATTTAATGTGAGTCTCTGTGTGTTACTTTGTTTTTTAAAAATAAGTAAACTTTGTTTCACTAGAGGCATGCCTTTTGTGTAAAGAAGTAAGTGTATCACTTAAGCTTTTGGTGAGATTTACATAGTGTAAGAAAGAAGTTCAGTATTTGGGGGCATGAGACAGGTGACATCAAAATAAGGAAAGAGCATATAATAAACAGCTTGCTTGAAGTCTTATAAAAGCTTAAGAGGGTTTACATACTGTTTATATGTGTAAACATTCCATGTAAAAGCTACTTTGCACCATACATTTGGTTTTTAGATACAAGTATTAAAAGGTGTAGCTTCTGGTTAGTGGTGCTATGAGAACTGCAAATGTTGCAACACTGGAATTGTAGCAGGTTTACAGCCCTACCATATCGAATAGTTCTGCAGCTTCTGTTCTTACCAAAATTACTCCAAAATATTGATCTTTCTGGTCAACAATAAGATAAAATGGCATTGAAATGTAATATAGTAAGCTTCTTGCCCTTTGTCACCAACATTGAGACTGGCCATGGTAAAAAGTAAGCATAGAGAACAACTCCAGTGACTAATTTCAAGTCAATCTGTGTCTAAACTACTAAATTAAACATGCCTGGAAACTTTCCTTGATGCTTAGGGCCAGCTGGCATAAAATGGCCTCTTTGTGCTGGTGTATGCTCACCCACTAGAGCACAGTCTGCGTGTTAACTGCCTATTTGTGAAGGGTTCTCAAACCTTTTCACTGCTAAATAGTACCTGGAAATTGGCTGGGAGACTCTGGGTTGATGTGGGCCAAAAGCATGCCAGGGAGTTTTTTAACAAATTACGGGTTGTCTCCCTCAGTGATGAAGTACACTTCCTGACCCTGACTTCCTTTTCTTCTCATGCTTTTGCTTCCTGTTAGAAAGCTGGTCAAAGAAAATAATAAGCAGGAGTAAGAAGACACACTTTGAAACTTCTCTGTCAAAGCAGCAGTAGCTCTTAGAGCAGCACTGCTTCACTTAGTCCAGTTTATTGCTCATATCTCTAAAGGAATGTAGGAGAGGCAGGTGGAGTTGAGGAGGAGTGCTGAGGGGGTTTCACATGTCCTGCTGACTTGCAAGAATCGTATGATTTTGCTGAAAGGTCTCAAAAGGGTCTTTTGTTTTGAAAAATAATCTATCAAATACTTAATTTGAGTATTTTTCATTGAAAAAGTTTCCTGTTGTGATGATAGTGTATCACAAAGGTAAGAGTTGTTTCAGGAGCACAGTGTGAAAGAATGTTTAAAGGTGATAAGTAAATTGCTTATGTAATGTTCTGACAATGTGCAGGAGGAGAACTGTAGGTTTAGTAGACCTTCCCAAATTAGAAGAAATAAATGAAGATAGTGTTTCATTTTAATATACTGTCATTTTTTGGTTTGCATTGCTCTTGTGCAAAATGCTTTATTTAACTGAACATTTTTGTCAACTACAAATCTGACTGCTTAGAGTATTTACTAAATGGTGAATAAGCACAGGTTTCGTAGTCTGTTCTTCAAACTTTTTGAATGTCATACCCAATGCTCTCAGTCTTTTATAGCTTTATTTTACATGGACGCTTTGGTGTTTTATTTTTGCAGAGGATGACAAATAGCAGCAGCTCCCCAAGCCTTCTCAATGACAGTGCCAAGCAATATGCAGGCCATGGTAAGTATTTTTAAAGTAGTGCTGTAAAAGTATGTTTGGAAATTTAAGACGTTCGCTTCCACAAAACTGAGACTTGAGGAAGTTTTGTTTGTCCTCTGATTTGATTTGAGATGAAGTAGAACTTTATTTTTTTAACAGTAGCATAATGTATGATTACTCTTAAAAAATTGAAGTGCAGCTAACTAATGAGTTTTTATCCTTCTCTTTGCTCTGGGGGGAAGAACTAAAAAAAGTCATTATCAGTCTTGTCACTTCAAGTGAAATGCTAATTTGGATATCTATTGTAAAGCACTGATAGCTTAAGCATTTATGTTGCTTCACCATAGTATCCCTTTTTATTGTGCTTGTTGAGTAAGTTGCTGTGTGGAATTTATGTACAGGTGTTTTCCCTTAAATTTAGGGTGTATAGATTTTGTGAAATGTCACATAACTTAATAGCTAGTAAAAATCATCAAGAACTGCAAGCAGTATTTCACCTCTTATAGTTTTTCCCCTGCTATAGGGAACATGGTTTTCAACTGAACAAAACGTCTTGATAGTCCAGGCCTATGTACACATTACATTATTGTGGGGGGGGTATATTGAGCTTTATAGTGTGCTCATCAGAATCCCTTTAGATTATTTCAGCTGTAGCTGAAATTATTTCAGCTGACAGCTGTAGCTGTCAAATTAAGTTGTTTAAAGAAGAGGGTACTGCTCCCTTATGGCAAAGGCATACATTTAAAATAAATGTCTGCTTTGAAAATTGTGTGGATTATGTTCTGGAACTCCATTTGCATGTCTGACCTGCAGGTAGTCTACTTACTAGTTACAATTTTTTAAGCATGATAGTAAGTACTCTAAAATGAACTTGCTTGAAAGTCAAAATCTGTGGGAGGTTGGGGTTTTTTTTGTCCTAGTTTATTTCCAGTAGGTTTTGAGATTAACTCTACTTCCTTTGTCCCACTGAACAATCAGCTATTCAAGGCAGTAAGGTTTCCAGTTTTAAATGCGGTTGGTTTGACTGTGACGAGCCAAAGTGATAGTGATACATGTGAAAGAGAGAAACCAGACTGACTTTTGGAAATAATTTTAAATTCTTTTGTGTCTCAGATCCTTTCCCTACCCCCTCCCTGGCCCTGCTTAGTGCTTCACTTGTAGAATTACCCTTTTAGGGAGTATTTATTAATGTTGAAGAAAGCATTTAACTGAAACACCAGTGTTTACAACTGGCAGTCATCTGCTAATTTGACAGCTCTGCCCATGCAGTTTGGAGTTTTTAGTTGCATCTGTGATTGTTACACAGTATTTGGTACTTCAATTCTGGAATGAATGCACAGGGAGAGACAAAGAAAAATGATAAAAAGTTGCTAACGGAACTTAGACTTTTGCAACCCTTGGTTCTGATTTAAGTTTGTACAGAACAGTGACAAGACAAGCAAAATTCACATCACTATTTGTAAGACTGTTATTCAGAAGATTGCAAATTTCGGGTAACTGGAGATCGTTGAGTCATAGGATCCTTTAGGTTGGAAAAGACTTTAAGATTGAGTACAACTGTTATGCCAGCACTGCCAAATCCACCACTAAACCATGTCCCTCAGTGCTGTATCTATGCAATACCCCTAGGGATGGTGACTCATGCGCTTGCCTGAGCAGCCTGTTCCAATGCTTGTCAACCCTTTTGGAGGAGCTTCTGCTGAATTAGAAACACTGTACTATATCATTTGCAGGGTTAAAAGATGACATCAAGTGTAAGTAGCATTTACAGCAGGTTTTTTGATCAGATGAAAGCACTGAAATGCTAGGTGAACTTTAAATAGTGTCAACAGCAATTAAACTTACTAAATTCTGCTATGAGCACCATTTCAATTAAGCAGTTGGACAGAATCTAATAAATGCCGTGGCTTTTAACAGTGTGGTTACTAAACTTAACTTTGTGCAATGGGTTGACCCTGGCTGGGTGCCAGGTACCTAGTAAAGCTGCTCTCTCACTCCCCTCTGCAACTTTTTTCTCGCAGAGGAGAGAAAATATAACGAGGGGTTCATGAGTTAAGGACTGGGAGAGATGAAATCACCCACTGATCACCATCATGGGCAAAACAGGCTCAAAGTGGGAATATTAATTAAATTTATTACTAACAAAATCAGAGCTTGAGAATGAGAAGTAAAATAAATCTTACAAACACCTTCCCCTCCACGCCCCTCCTTCCAAGTTCTACCTCCTTCCCCCCCAGCAGTGCAGGGAGATGGGGAGTGAGGGTTATGGTCAGTTGTTGGTTCTGCTGCTGCTCAGAGAGAGGATCCTTCCCCTGCTTCCCATGGGGTCCCTCCCACCAGAGACAGTCCTTCATGAACTGCTCCAGTGTGAGTCCATCCCGTGGGCAACTGTTCTTCACAAACTGCTTCAGTGTGGGTCACTTTTCTACAGGGTGCCCAGTCCTTCAGGCACAGGCTGCTCCAGTGTGGGTCCCCCACAAGGTTACAAGTCCTACCAGGAAAACCTGCTCCAGCATGGCCTCCTCCCCCCATGGGTCAGCAGGTCCCTGCCAGGACCCTGTTCCAACCTGAGCCTCCCATGGGGTCACAGCGTCCTTTGGGTGTCCACCTGCTCTGGTGTGGGCTCCTCTACGGGCTGCAGGTGGATCTCTGCATCCCTGTGGTCCTCCATGGGCTGCAGGGGCACATCTGCTCCACCATGGTCTGCACCATGGGCTGCAGGGGAACCTCAGCTCCAGCACCTGGAGCACCTCCTGCCCCTCCTTCTGCACTGACCTTGGTGTCTGTTCATATGTTCTCATTCTGCTCCTCACTGGCTGCAGTATTCCTCTGCCCAATAACATCATCTTCCTTCTTAAACATGTTATCACAGAGGTGTTACCATCACTCCTGACTGGCCTGGCCTTGGCCAGTGGTGGGTCCATCCTGGAGCCAGCTGGCATTGGCTCTACCAAACATGGGGGAAGCTTCTAGCCGCTTCTCACAGAAGCCACCCGTGTGACCCCCGTGCTGCTAAAACCTGGCCACACAAACCCAGTACACTTTGTCAAAAGGATTTTTTCTATACATAAATAAGTTAAAAAATATAAAATTTTGTTTAATAGTTGCTACATATATATGTGTATATATATAACATGATGGTTTTACATACCTTTTATAGATCCACTAACTTCACCGAATTCATCCTTGTTTAATGACTTTGCTGCCCTCAGTGTGTCTCAAAGGAGGAAGGTAGGCAACGACTAAATCTTAAGTAGCACATTTGTATATCAGTTGACAGGGAAGAAGATCTGGAATAACTTGAAATGCTAAATGAAATAAGGATGATTCTTCTGATGTTAATAGATTTATTTTAATATGTTGCTGCTAAGATCTAGTAAGATCTTGCTACTTCATTTTTGCTACATCAGATAGGACTGTTGCTGTTATTAAGAAATATTACAGGCACTTGTAAACTGAAGTTTATATGAATGCTTTGAATATGAAAATTAGTACTTATCCCATTGAATTTGAAAACCTATTATTTTTATTCTGAAGTGGGACAAGTGACCTGGAAGCCTTCATGGTAGCAAGTTCAGTATAAGTTAAGAATTGTTCTCCTATTTATTTGTACGTGTGATAGTAATTATAGCAGTCTGAAATGCATTTAGTTTGAAAGACACTCTGATACCACTGGGAAGCTAGGGTTTGGGAGTTTTCCCCTCTAATCTACATTGAGAAGTCGTTCTGAGGGCTAGACAGCGTCTTCAAACACCTTTGGCCTGCAGCAATGCACATTGTGGTATTTTCCAATTATACACTTAGAAACGCAGTGGCTGGAATAAGAGACAAAAGTTTGACTATACCAGAGTCCCTTCTCAATATTGTGAACTGTCACTTAAAAAAAAAATATTATCTTGTTTCAACCAATTATTAAGTTTTACTTTCACTGATGAGTCTTACATTTTACTACTTACTAGCTACATTACCTGAACTTTCCTGTAGTAAATAATGAAAGCAGGCTACATCAGCAAGCTCTGTGTCATTCCTATAGGCGAAGATTGAGCTTAAAAACAGTTATTGTAGTTGGCTCATCACACAGTTTCTTAGTATTTAAATGCCATTGTAGGGCATTAATTTTCTAATATTTTGATATGTCCAAGATACATGGAATATCTGCATTACTCTTTTCCTTAATGCCAGTATAGTGCACTGGAATTTGGATGTAAGCAACTGTAAATGTGTTGCTTGTCCACTTACTGAGGCTGGTAAGAATGAAACTACTCATTCATTCCTTTTTAACACAGTCTTCAGTAACTGATATATATACATACGTGTGTATGTACCTGTGTGTAAATTTGTGCTTGTGTGTATAAACCACATGCACCAAAGAAATGAACTGTCATACAGAAGTATTGCAAGAGTGACCTCTACCTCTAAAAATTGCTTCAGAGCTAATTGAACAGTACAAAATGAAAGCAAACCATTTAATGTATGAATGTAAAGCACAAATAACTCCAAAGTCAAATACAAATTTAGAGTGTTTTCTGACTTGGTCCATTTTTTTCCCCTGGAAAAAGGAGCAAATTAAGTCACTTGCTGCTAAAATGGTATCAAGGGTCAGATTTATTTGTGAAATTGATTACTAGTTAATATTTCAGACATAACTGGCATTAATAGAAAGAGGTTTGGTTTTTGCTCTGCATATTAATATTTTTTTGTTTATTATTACTGTTGCTTTGTAATATATGTTTTTATTAAGGGTTGTTGAATACTAGTAATGGGGAAGTTTTCATATAATACTACATGAGCTGTCTAAATCTAGGCATCCAGGCTCCCTCTATAGTCAGCACAGAGAGATGAGCAGCTTAGATAAACATTCAGCTCACATTGAGAAAAGTATTTTGGAAAAGACTGGATGTCTGTGACTTCTTCAATTGGATAAGAATTGATGGCTAAAGTTATGAGAAATTAATTTCAGTTTTGTGACCGACTTTTGCTGCCTGCCAGTACATTGCAAATAGTCATAGATGTAGGTTCTTCGTATTTTTAGTATTTTTTTTTAGTACAATGTTCAAATTGTATTAAGTGATTTCCTTAAAAGCACTAAATGATTGAGTGCCAGGTATATAAAAGCTTCTGTGAATCACCCCTCAGCCCCCCCATTAACTTTTAGAGCTTAACAATGCGATTTATCAGGGCAGTGCTTGATGCCTGTGGTTTAAAGGGAGCCTTGGTGACTAGTTCAAATGTAAGTGTTTACAACATCTACTGTTTGCAAAAACCCTCCATTTTCTTGCTAAGAGCCCAGGTCTAAGGTTTTGTTTGTTCTGAACTAGCTGGCAAAACCAGCATTTCCTTCGTTTATCACTGACTTGGAGGACAGATATAATACAGTCTTGGTAAGTGAATAAAGAGCAATTGTTTTCCATTACAAATTAGAATTGTGGTATTTTAAATATTTGCAAGTATTATTTGCAACTGTAAAAATTGCATGTTTGTGTAAAACTGTGGATAGTGTCTGTAAAAGCATGTGGTATGTAGCTGTGTTAAGTAACTTTGATTGTCTCTGAATATTGCTGATCATGTTATACTGGCAGCCCTGTAATAATGGGGAAGCCATATGGACAAATATTTAATATCAATAAAATATTAAAGATAAGGCTTGATGATTGTAATTCTGAATATTCCTGCTTTTTAATTAGAAAACTTTTTTGAAACTAGTTCATGTGATTGGGCTATTTCAGTTGCTTTTGGTTATTTTAAAGACATTCTACTTTCTGTTTAAAAAGTAAACATAGTCCTTGAATTTTAATGAACATTTTTGAGGTAATTGTGTCTGTTTAGAAATTATTAAACTGCATTTCAATTTTAGATTTCAGGAAAGCTAAGATTACTATTTAAAGACATTTTTATAGGATACTTAAAATGAAATCAAAGGAGCTAAGTATTTCTGTAGATGGAGCCTTCATGGAGGTTCTGTCAACTGTAAAACCTTCTGGATTTACTGTCCGGTTGTTGTAACTCCTCATGCAGTAAGACAAGCAGCCTTAAAGTGAATTTCCTATAAGAGCTTTTCAGGTAAGTATCAATCTACAATGTACAAATAGGATTTATGAAGCATGGAACAAAAGCTAGAGTTAGTAATAGACTAACACTCTTTCCCAAGAATAATGATGTCATACTTATTTCATTTTTCTTCAAATACATGTTATGCTTGTTAAAAATAGGTGGCATTCTGAACTTGAACGTGTCATGTGTTTTACCTAAATTGGAGTTAGCCGTGATGTAGAAAAGTGTTCCTGTGAACCTGAAATTATCTGGCTGGAAAAATCATTGCATTCATTTTGGTGATTGTGGTAAACAGTTCATAAAAACATATGTGACATAACTCATCAGAATCTGCTGCCAAGGACATGATAATGTACTAAAAAGAAAATATATTATGAAACTTTTGTTTAAATTTGTTCTGAGACTGTTGCCACCAATCCAGGCTAAAGGATTCCCCTGCTTATCGCTGGTCAGCCTTATAGAATAGTGGAAAGCATTGCTTTTACATTTTACTTTGTTTTTTCATACCTTCAATCCTCATGAAAACTGAACTCTTACAAAAAGTTTCTAACATCGACTTAATTCCATTTCATTTTTTTAATTGTTCAGTCATGTCTAGAGGAGGTCCATTAAGGTGAGAATGACTTTAGTTGACAGGCTTGCAAGGGGTGAACCAGCTACTGAATTGAGCAACTTTAAATACAATTTTAATGCTGCTGTTTATGTATTTTGAAGGTTGGGGTTTTTTTTCTAGAACGCCTTCCATTGGCTTTAGGTGAGTAAAAGTCAGGAGAGAGTCTAAACTAGATTGGAATGGAAAGTATAAGAGAGATTAATTGAACTGAAGTTCACCAAGAACAAAGTGCTGCTATTTAGTGCTCTCTCTGGAGATCTACAGCAAGTGAAACTGGACAGCAGAGTTTCTGCTGATCAAAGTAAAGGCATTAATAAATGTTCATAGAAAATTATTTGAAACAAAAGACTGCCTGTAAGCCTAGTCTGCATAAATGCAAGCTTTTAAATGAGTACAAGGAGAGTTTGCCCTCTCAAGTTGAGAAAAACAGTGCTAACTTCAAGTTCTGTGGAAACCAAATTCTTAAAACCTTGACAGTTGCTATTATATTTTTGAGTGACCTGCCTTTCAGCTAGTTTTACTACTTGTTGGAAGCTATGTTTCTCTTCAGCTTCTTCTTTCCAGGTCTGTCTTGACACCCTTCGTACCTGATCATTATATAGTTCAGTGGTGTTCATTGAAAAGCTGTGTATGTGCCATGTTTGGTCTTGCTGTATTTACCTTTAATGAAAGTGTGCCAAGACAGTTGTTTCATCTTTCATAGCCTCCTGCACACCATCTCAGGAGCATGAATCCTGCTCCTATAAGTCGAGGGGTCATTACCAACCATCACATCAATGTGTTGTAAATGACAGAATTATGGCTGCACAGACTTTATCATGTACCTGGGCTAAATTTGTATTTCAAATGGGAAATTTTCCATCTGGGATTATCCATCTCTACTGCAATAATAAAACATTACAGATTGTAAGTAACGCAAGAAAAAGTTGTTGCAGGAATGTAAAAAGACATACTGTGCTTTTCTAGAGAAAGCTAATAAATGTTTGTGGGTAGTACCATGGTCTAAAATGCATTTTAAGGATATGGTATAATCTAATCTGGTTTACGTTATTCCTTGGAATAGTTAGTTGCTGGAATTATTCTCTGGTTGTGTGCTCTTGCTCTCTGGGTTATTACTACTTAGATAAGTACATGTTTTTCATTTTCAAGTGTGATATGAGAGAATATATTCAAATATATGTATGGTTTAGTGATCATTGTGATAGGTAAGAAATCATTAAAGAACTTCCTTTTAGAAATATGTAACATTTTTACCTTGTTTGTTGTCTTGTGTTGCTGTGTATTTCAAGGCAGATAACTGCAAATGTAATTAATGTGCAAGATAGTTTTGTTTATTTTACAGGCTTTATTTGATTCTATGCTAAGATGCATGTACTCTGAGTGATTTGCAGTAAAATAATTTAAATACTTAAAACTTGTGCATGCATTTGTTAAAGTCACTATACAAATATTAAAGCAGCTAGAAAATCTACCATTTTTGAGAAATCATATGGTTAGTAAAGAGTAAAAGTTGTGCCAGTCTTTAGCCCTCTTACTTTTTGGTTCTTAGCTCTGCATTTTTTTCACCTTTTTTGTAAGTAATATAAAAATTTCTGGCCTATTAACAGAAAGACCTTTAAACATGGGGAAAAAAAGCTGTAGTTTGCTCATGGAGTGCTCTTTTAGCAATGGAGTTTTTGAAAATACAGCTTGAGGTGGTGGTACTCTGACAAGTCTTCGCTACAGTTAGAACTATCTGCACTGCTGGTGGTGAAAAAAAGCCCGTTTTTTCACCAATTTATTTCAGTACAGCAGGTGACACTAATTTCTTAGTAAAGAACTTTGTCAGCATGATTACATCTGTGCCAGGTTTAAACTCTTTTAGTAATTCATACCTCAATCCAACATAGCTAGGCTGCAAATTTGGTGAGTAAAGATTTGGCTTAGATACATCAGTTTTTCTCCTTCCAAATTCTTCAAGATTTTCATGCCTGCGGCATACAAAATACACCTTTTTAGTATGTACACCTGAAAAGTTTTCCTTAGCTATGGTTTAAAAAGGCGTGATACAATACCTGAGCTATTTCATCTTTGACTCTAAAATTTGTTTAAACCAAGGATGGTTTTTTTGCAGGTATGTTACTCTAGAATAAGACCTATTTCCATGCCAAGTGGCACATTCAGGGGTTTTTTTTTGACGGAAGATGGCACATTTTAGGTTTTTTGGGGCAGTATAATTTTTGTTTGTATGATACTTTTCAACTAGTGAATGTTGTATCCCCAGCCAAACCCAGGTTTCGATGAACAATTTTAAAAAAGGGTTCTAGATTGAAGGGTGACTAGTCTGTTAAATGCGTATAATCTCAATGTATAGTATTAGAAACTTCAAAATTATAAACATATAAGCATTATAAATCTTAGCATACTCTTCCTTTTTTTAATAAGGAATATTAAAATTCCACCAATAACACCACCCAATAACAAACACCAGCCAACCACATAGTTATTTTTAACCTGCTGACCAGGCTCCTACTCCAGTTTTTGTGGATCAAATGTAAAAAAATTGGTTCCAACCTTCAGAAGTTGAGATAGAGAAGACACTGGTATTGTCTGCATCTCCGCCAGTGGGAGGTTGTAATGAAAGAGGAAGAAGAGAGGGTGTTTGGGGTTGTTGCTAACCAAATCTATGTGAAGGGGTTTTGTAGCTCTATAGGCCAAGACAGCTTGTACCAAGACAACTTCTCTTTCTCGTATTGCAAGCTTGCAAATCTGTTAGGATATTCCTGGCGACTATACCTAGTATTCACACATAACATGTTACTAAATCCAGTTACGGAATTATTAATGAGTAAGGTGCTTCTTGGCTGATTGTGCCTGTACAGGGATTCTGCCTAGACTATTGTGCTTTTCCTCAATAACATATTGAAGATGATGTCAGTGGCTGGGTGTTCCAAGTACTGTCTTACTCCAGCTAGTCAGTTATGACTACTGGGTGAAAATAGTGATAATGATACCAATGATTTTTATTTAGGTGGGTTTAGTTTTCAAGGCATAATAAACCAGAAATTGGTTCTTTACCAGTAGACTTAGCTGAGTGTTTAACCTCTTTTTCTAGTAGTCTCTCTGCCGTTCAAAGCATGAAGTCCTATGAAGGTCAGCGTTGAAATTTAAGATTGTATATATTGCTTAATTTTGTTCTAAGTAGTACAAGGAAATAGAGTTTGTATAGCTGACCCTTTCTTTCTGACAATGTAATAATTACATTTTAAAATTTTTTTCCGTTTGTACATCCAGATACAGTCAACTCATTGTACAACACATGAGCTAGTAGCTACTGCTACCATGATACCTTTTAGCTATGGTAATTTAACATAATGCGACTTCCTTTTGCCTGTGATGCAAAAGGCTTGAGATTGTTTCTATTTGCTTTGATAATAGATGCACATGGACAGCAATCATACCATAGATCAGGTTCTTCACAATACTTTAAAACACAGTAGCCTGTTCATATATTTGTATGTCAGATGTAATTGTGTGCGTTTTGGTACAGAAAATGTCGTGTAAATCAAAATTCAAAGCCTGCTGGAGTAAGTGCATTTGAAGGAAAAGAAATGTAATTTGGGACCTGAGTGATCCTGAAAAAATTCCAGTTGCAGATCTTCAGTGGAAGAAAACTTTGTAGTTGTGTAGTTCAGTTTGTCAGCTTATCCAGACTTAAATACTACATGTAAGCTATTAGACAGGAGGAGTTTTTACAGTTTGAATGTTTGTAAATATTTTCTTGTTTAAATTTATTCCTCTAGGATAGCCTTATAACATCTTATACCAGTGGTCAGTTTAATCCTGAATGAGAAAAAGGAAGTGTGGCATTGTCACTGTCTGTGAAACAGGAGGAGCTAGGAGCAAAGACACTGTTAGACTTGCTAAACACGTTCCCAAAGTTCTTGTTGAATGAATCAGAAGCAAGTCAGTAAGCTGACTTGAGGAATACTTTCTAGCATGGGCTGGTTAAGTTGCTTATCAGTAGTAGTGTTCTCATGTGAAGATGCTGCTTAGGAAAGACCTTTTTGATTTGGAGTGGATTTCTTTTATTTTAAGTGTAAT
>WEIV01009764.1:0-12172 GCA_013390005.1 Calyptomena viridis
CGAAGCCCAACATGAAGCCCCTGTTAGAAATAAAGAGTTTGTTAACATTTTGCTTTCACTAAAATAGCAACAAGCTTCATTATAAAGGGATAATGAAGTCTGTTAGAGTTTAAATTAAACTTTTGGGAAGGATTACTTCGTGTTGCTGATTACTTTGTCATTTCCCTTAATTCTTAAAGATTTAATTGAATGTTTGCTGAATTGTTATAAAGTTTATAGCAATCCAAGAGGATGACTCAAGTTTCTGTGTTTGTAGAAGGTTAATAAAGTTAATTAAACCTTAATTATAATATAGGAATAGTTAAAGATCTGTCACAGACTCTCGGGGGGGTGGGCACAGGCGTTGCCATGGATACCGGCAGCAGGACCTGATTGGATGGGACAGGCCCGGGAAGGGTCACTGCCGTCCAATAGCAACGGGCTGTTTTTAGAGAGCTGGTGACCGGTGGGGACACGGAACCTGTCCCCGGTCACCCACCCTGACGTTGTTAAAACTATTGAACTGTAGAGCCTCGTTTCTTCCCTGTAATCGTACATGTCCCGGGATTTCCCTGTCATGCATCGAGCTCGCTGGGTTTTGCTTCACTGATCACTTGATTCCCTTATTTTGCCAACTTCCTGCATTGGTTTTTAACCTTAATAAACCTTTTAAATTTTTAATATCTCCTGAGTTCATTTCTCACACCGGCTTCCCATTAAATTCCCCGGGCGTGGGAGTCCTGAGTTCCCCTTGCCTGTTCCTCGCAGTCCGTGTGTTTGTGCTGAGCCATCCGAGCCGGGCTCTGGATAAAGCTCGTCCTCTGGCTGAAGGATCTGGAATGGCTTTGCACTGGTCCAGGCGTCCATTCTGGGTGTTGGACAAATCCAGTTAAAAGCTGAAGAGAGGAACATCAATGTATATGAAAATCCAAAATATTAAAAAGATATAAAACATATTTAAATGGGTGAAGGCCCCATGAGAATATAGCTTGTTAGATAAAGACAGTTGGTAACAGAACACGTAGGAATTTTAATTGCTAGGTAGAAATCGTAAAGAAGAAGATATACGTGATGTAAGCTTATTAAAACTGAAACTGGGTGTTACAAAGACCAAATAAAGGGACCCTGTAACTGGGGGAGTCAACACTGGACTTAACAAGGACAGAATAACCCTGAGAGCATCCAGAGACCTACCGCGCTTGCTCACGAGACCGGGTTCAAGTAAAGGACACACCAAAAACCGCCCAAGACCCCTGAAGACGACTGCTTTTCTTCATCATGATCACCCACCAAAATTCACTATGCAGACTCAAAACCTGTAATGCCTAATTAAAATACAAAGCAGGGAAAGGCGGGGACAGGATATGAATATGTATAAGCAATTTGAGAAACCTAATGAATATGTGTATTTCCAATTAATATAAGGGGGTAGCACAGATCTTCCTGTGCACATGGCTTTGACAAATGATTCCACATGTGTCCCAGAGCCCACTCTGTTTCTTTAGAAGGAATTTATTCAGGGACAAAGTCAGCAAAGCAAAGCGGCGCCGGGTGTCTGACAGAGTTAGAGCACACCTGCTTTGGGGTTTTTCCAGGTTTTTATACAGTCTAGGGTATACATATTCATATGATTTTAACATATTCATTAGCTCATTTCCATTTTCCATGCCTTTTTAGAGCATGCCCAGTTTCTTTAGGCGGGCCCCCTTTAATTTTGTTTATCAGGTAAAAGCAACTTACGGCAGTCCTTTCATTTGTTATCTTTGCAACTTTTGCCAGGTTCACCCCTCCCGATGTCTCCTGTTATCTTCCTCCAGGAGTCTGTTATCTTTCTTCAACTTCTTTTCTTCTTAGCTGGTCTTACCCTTCTTGGATCCTGGATCTGTTCTCTCTTCACTTGCACCCTTAGGTTCCTTATTTTTTGGGGCCCCTTTTACTTTTAAAATACGTTCTTATAACAAAAAGAGGTATATCTAAAGAAAATATTCAAGTATCTTAATGACAGGGTATATGTAAAAACATTCAAGCACCTTAATAACATGAGGTATATATAAAAATATCCAAGCACCTTAATAACATGAGGCATATGTAAAAATATTCAAGTATCTTAATAACAAGAGGTATATAAAATACTCAAGCATCTTACTAACAAGAGGTATATGTAAAAAAAATATCAGGAGGTATATTTAAAAACTTCACCAGAAAGCTTACAGGAGTATTTCTATGAAAAAGTCAGTTTTAAACAACATAAAACCTTAACAAGAAGCATTTATCTACATAAGGTAACAGAAGTATTTCAATAACCTATATGTGAAAGCCAAAAAAAGGAATTTATTCACTCATTTTTTACACTCTCTTACAATTCTGAATTGTGAGAGTCATCACCGCAAATCAAAGCCGCCCTTTACCCGCCTGGCGAGTCCCAGTCCAAGGAGACTTTGCCAGGCGGATCCCACCAGCCCCCAGCAGACCAGGCTTGGCAAAGCCAGGCCCGTGGGCCGAGTTAATAAAACACTGACTAGGGCACCGCGGCTCTGAGCGTTTGTAGACCTGCCACGCTCGTCCGGCCACGTCGAGCCGCTGTTCTTGGACACGCAGGATTCAGGAAAAGACAACAGGAGCTCCGGAGCCCTTTCCCAGCTCCGGCCGCTCCCAGAGCGCCGCCAGTGCCTGGGAGGAGACGCGGTTGTGCAGATCAGAAACAGGCGGGCGCGAAGTGAACGATGGGAGGTCTCACTTTGGAGACTTTGGGGTTTTTTCCAGGCCGAGCAGTGCGGGGCCGGGCGGGAGGTGCGGAGCGGGCGGGGGAGGAAGCGCGGGAGCGGAGCGGGAAGAGCGCGAGGGCAGCGCGAGGTGTCCGTGACAGGATTGGGGGGCGTGTGGGGTCAGGTGTGTGATAAGGGAAGACACGGCCGCGTAACTCTTCCATTTTTTGTGTGGGGTTGGATGTAGGGTTTATTGTTATCCGTGTACTCTCTAGTACGTCCTTGGTGAGAGGACTTTTTATCGAGCGGGTTTTGTGGGGGGAGGTGGGGCCCGGAACTTGCGGCCTCCGCTCCGCGCGTTGTCCCGGTGTTGCAGCGCTCCGGGAACGGTGCATCCCCCCGGGGACCTTGGAGTGGTCAAAGACAGGGTTCGCTTCCCCAGGACCCCGGTTTTCACCGTGTTCCGGGGTCGCTCCGGGCCCGGCTCGGGACAAACGGGCGCAGCGGCTCCTCCGCTCCCGCTCCCCTCACAGCGACACCGAAATCGCGGCGCCTTCGGGTCGCTGCTGCCGCCGCCTCGGGCTCGGTCATTCCGTCACTTTCTGACTAAAATCTGTGTATTACGCTACAGAAAATATTAAATACTGGTGGCGTAAAAAAGGAACTGTGAGGAGTGTGTGTGAAAATTTTATCTATGGGATATGTGAGGGGAGTGAGGAATCGGGTTTCCTCAGGGAAAAATATGTCCCTGTCGCTGCCTTGGCTCATCTTCCCCACCTGCTTCCAATTTAAAACTAAACATATTTGATTAATATTAGTAATATGGAAAGTAAACTGTGATGAGAGTGTATTGAAACTTTTAAAATAAATCTATGAAGGGAATGAGGAGCCTGGAGGGTTCTTCGGGAGTGGTGTGGGTTTCCTCAGGGAAATATGTCCCTGTCATGCACTCCCACAGCTCCTCACTCCCCTCACAGATTTCTTATTTCATACAATTCTCACACAGCTCTTGTATTTTATTTTACAGTCCCCTGAACTCCAGCAACCAGCCACTATTTACACTCCAGAGCTGTTGGCCAATAAGCCCTTAGACTTTCCAAGAGACTTCCACAAGTGGTGGCTCACACCCCAAAATTTGGGACAGTGCACTTCAAGAAGTTCTCAGCTCCCACAACCAACTTCAGCACCAAATATGGGACACACCAGAATAGTCGTGCTTTGTCCAGCCCGAGGAAGTGGGGAGAGAAATACAGGTGTGAAACAAAGGGAACTAAGAAGAACCCCAGTCCTTGGATCCCATGTTGGTGCTGCTGCGTGGCTGGTGCAGAGCTGGGGGAAACAATGAGCGTGAAAGAGAAAAGGAGGAAAAGGAAAGGCCTGATGTGCTTCCTTCGCGAGTGAACCTGGTGCAGCCTCTTCTGGGAAGGAGGATTTGGTGCCAGTTTGTTCCCTTGGAGCGCTGCTCCAAGGAGGGGATGGGAGCAGGGGGTGGGGGAGGACAGAGCAGGGAGTTGTCTCAGTCCAGGCTCCCCCAACTCCTCTGGGGATCACACCTTTCCTGTCCCAACAGTCCCGATGTTCCACCTGGGCCTCCACAGGAAGAAAGGGATGAATAAAGATGAAAAGAGAGGGAAAGGAAGGGAGGCAGTGCCCTGGGGTGCCTTGCAGGAATCCTGAGAAAGATTTTTGCTGGAAACTGGCTGGAAATATCTTGTGTCAGCAGGAACATTCCCCAGGGACCACAGGCTCTTCCAGCCCCACAGCCTGACAGGAGCCTTTTGTCCTGGGACATGTCCCTTCCTCACTGCCGGGTCTTTGTGCCCTTCTGCCCCTGAGCAGCTCCAGGGAGATGCCCCAGTGCAAAGGACCAGCTCGGGGTGAAACCGAAGGGTTTTATTCTAACTATGGATTCACAGTGTGAACACAGGGAAAGCAGAAGAGCAGAAACTCGGGGCTGTTTCTGCTGCTTGTGGTTAAAAGTGGGCTGTTCCCTGGTGCTCCAGTGTCACAACCAGTGTATCCCTGGGGGGATGTTCCATCAACTCCTCTTCAGCATCGTCATAGTCTGTGCTCTGCTGCCCCAGGGACAAGGGGAACCCCTCGGTTCCAGGCACCCCAGTGCTCCTTCCAGCGTGCAGGCTGCCCCCTGCAAGGCAGGACAGGGAGGGTCACTTCAAGTTGTGACTCTCCTGCTCTGGACATCACCTTCCTCCCTGTTCCTCACCAGTCCGGAGACATTCTGCTCCCTCTCCCACCCCCCAGTGTCTCCAGGGAAAACCCCTGGGGCAGGATCCTCCATTCCAGGAGGCTGAGCTCTGGGTGTGGCAGCAACTCCCCCGGCACCAGGAATGGCCCCCAGGAGTCCCCCATGTCACCTCTACCTGCCATGGTGACACTCGGTGACACCACTGTCCATCCCATGTTTGGAGGGAGGAGAGAGCAACTCCTTCCTGCCCACTGAGACCTGGTGCCCACCCCAGAGCATCCTCCTCCTCCTCACTGTGCCCAGGGTGGGACAGCAGGTTGCTCAGGGACACCTCGGAACAGGAGTCTGGGAAGGGGCCGTGTGTGATCTGGGGGTGAGCTCTGCCCACCCGGATCTGGGGACGGGGGGCTCCCAGAGCCAGGGCTGCACAGGGACGAGGATGTGGGACTCTTCCTGCTCCCCCAGGACAAACCCTGCATGCGAGGGGCTCCCGGAGGTGCCCCTTCCCTCCCCCCTCAGGTGTCACGGGGAGGACGGGGGCAGTGCAGGGGGACCGTCCCCAGCCGGGATGGACATCTGGGCAGGAGGGAGCTGCTCTCCTTGCTGCTCTTCCCGGTGCTGTCACCACAGACCCCAAGGACCAGGGGCTGGGGGGTCCTCGGGGGTCACTCCTTGGTGGGGCTCTGCGGTTGTGTGCCCAGGAGCAGGGAGTGCACACTCACCTGAGCCACCAAACCTCGCCGAGTAGGGACCGATCTCCTCATACACATGTGGGAAGGAGTCCTGAGCACTCCCAGAGCCTGGGGACAAGAGCAGGGCTGACCCCGGCACAGGCACAGAGGGCACCAGAGCCCACTTGGCTCCCCCAGCCTTGTTCCCTGGGCCAGCTAGGCCAGGAACACTCCCTGACACCCCACAGCAGCCCCAGCCTGCAGGGCAAGGACTCACCTCTGGGTGCAGCCCCAGGGCTTTGCACCTGCCTGGCCAGGAGGGCCAGGAGCGGGCAAACAAGGGTGCCCAGGATGATGCAGATGATGACGGGCACCAACACTTTCCTGTTGCCTGTGCTGGGATGGCTCCGGGTGGGATCTGCATGGGCAGGACCATGGAAAAAGCAGCATGAGCCCTGGGAGGTGTGTGCTTAGGGACACCTGGTTGTGAATGCAGTGACACAGGAGGTGAGGAGCCCCGGGGAGAGTGATGGAGAAGTTCCCACCCTGGAGGGTAAATGACAGCCCTCCCCACCACACCAAACCCACCACCGGGCTGGTGCCTGTCCTGGGTGCAGCCGCAGAGGGGAAGCAGAACTGGGCTGAGCTGGGCTGAGCAACTCCCAGGGAGCCTTCTGTGACACACTCTGTGCACATGTGTGTGTGTGTGTGTGTGTGTGCAGACCCCCGGGACACATCCCCCCTGACCTGGGGGGCTCAGAGTGGCAGCACAGCACAGACAGCCCAGGGAATGCCCCTGGGGGCTGCAGGACCCCTTGCACACGAGCTGTAGGACATCCAGCCCCACAGAATCCAGTGCCCAGCTGGAGCTGGGGCCATGCTGGCATCCAGCAGGGAAAACACCTTCCCTGACTCCTGGCTGCTCCCCTGGAGGGCTTCCAGCCCTGCTGCTCACCTGAGCAGGTCACGGCAGCGTCCTCCTTGTGCCGGCACTGCCGGTGTCCCCGGGCCTGGCCCAGCAGCCCTGCAGAGACAACTCAGTGCCCCAGCACTGCACCTGCTCCAGACAGATGGGGCCTGTGCCCTCCCCAAATGCAGCCTCAGCCAGGGCAGACACCGCAGGGCCACAGCCCAGCTGCCAGCACACGACCTGGGCGTCCTGCAGGCGCCACGAGTCGTCACACACGGTGCCCCAGGAGCCACGGTGCCAGAGCTCCACTCTGCCCGAGCAGCCGCTCCCGCCTCCCACAACATGGATCTTCTCCCTGTCTGGAGAAGGGAAAGAGCCCCCAGGGCACCGGGACAGTGGGCACAGCCCTGCCAAGTGAGAAGGGCACAAAGAGAGTAGGCACAGCCCTGCCAAGTGAGAAGGGCACAAAGAGAGTGGGCACAGCCCTGCCAAGTGAGAAGGGCACAAAGAGAGTGGGCACAGCCCTGCCAGGTGACAGGACTGTGCAGAGCAGCAGTTACCTGTGCAGCTCGTGCCACTGGGGCACTCACCCCCGGGGCTGAGGGCACTTCTGGCTGTCTCCCTGCAGCAGGAAACTGCAGTGAAAGGCATGTTGCAGCGGGTCTCTGAGCAGAGGGAAGGGCTGAGCTCTGCTGGAGCCTTGGCCCTTGTTAGGCCAGGCCTGGCACAGTGCAGGGGCCAGGGGGACACTGGGTGGCTCCCAGGTACCATTGCAGGTGATGTGGGTCTCTTCCTGCGGGTCATCACAGGACTGTGGGTGCCAGGGAGTGGAGGAACACTCCCAGAAGGAGCTGCTTCTCTCCCCACACTCCACACGATCCAGCCAGGCAGGACCTGCCACCTTGCCATAAAGCTGCCGTGTTTCCAGGTACCCTCCATGCCCACAGCCCAGCTCCCGGCACGCCAGCGACACCGTGCTGGGAGTCGTGGAGTTGGAGCAAACGCTGCCCCGCGTCCCGTTGTAGAAAACCTGCAGGCGCCCGGAGCAGCCGTCGCTGTTCTCCAGCCTCAGGGCCACGAACTCTGGCAAGAAAGGCACCAAGGGGCCACTGCCTCACCTGGGGCTGTGCCAGGGGGCTTCACTCTGCACCCCCCAAGTGCCCAGCAGGATGAGGCACAGCCACGGAGTCTCCCTGGCACCCACAGCCAGGGAAAGTCTGTGAGGAACAGCCAGCCCTGCTCCCCCCTGGGCACAGCTGAGCTCCCGAGGGATGCCCAGGGACACAGAGGGCACCCCTGCACGGGCCTGCCCAGGCTGGGCTCAGGCAGGGGCTCCTGGGCAGCTGAGGACAGCCTTGGCCGTGCCCAGCTCTGCCACATCCCGCCCTCCTCAGGAACCAGGCTCCCCCCACCGCCGCCAGCACGGACCTGAGCACACAACTCCCGCATCCTCCTTGTGCCCGCAGTCGTGCCGCCCCCAGGGCTCGGCAGGACAATCCCAGAGAGCGGCTTCCCAGCCGGAGCAGTTCACGTTGTCCAGCCAGATGTGGCCGTGACCTTCCCCGAAGTGCGCGGAGCCAGACGCCTCCAGGGCCCCTCCGCAGCCCAGCTGGTGGCACACCACGGTGGCATCTGCAGGTCCCAGCCGTGGTCACACACCGTCCCCCACGTGCCCTGCCAGTAGATCTCCACTCGGCCCACGCAGCACCCGGCCCCGCTCGCCAGCCGGACTCGCCGGCTCCCTGCGGCAGGGACACACCTGTGTCGCTGGCAGGGCCACCCCACCTGTCCCCTGGTAGCCCATGGAACCCTGGGAGCCCATGGGTGGTACCTGGGCACCTGGGGGAACACCCTGGGCACCTCTAAGGACACCCCAGGACCTTCTCATGTGCCCACAGGTGTCGCTGGGGGTGTTTTGGGGGCCTGAAGGTCCCCATGGGGAGATCCAGGTGCTCCTCAAGATACACAAAGAAACTGGGGAGTCACCAGAGCACCCAGGGGTGGTACCTGGGCACCTGCAGGGACACCCCAAGGACCTTCTAAGGTGCCCACAGTGCGGTCGGGGGTGTTTTGGGGGCCCGAAGGTGCTCCCGCAGCACCACTCACCCCAACAAACGACTCCCACGTCCTCCAGCACCGCTGTGGGCAGGGCCTGCTCGCGCACCGAGGTGTTGCAGGGGCTCAGCTGGGCCTCGTGCCCCGCACGCCGCACCCCTCGCAGCCCCACGGGGCCCGTGGCCCTCGCAGCTTTGGGCAGCTGCCGGCACACCACACCTCCTGCACGTCCCACCGGGCAGCCAGGACTCTGCCCCACAGCCCCCACTGCAGCATCTCCACACACCCGTCACAGCGGCTCCCGCCGCCCACCAGCCACAGGGACGGGGACACGGCTGGGCCTGGGGACAGCAGGGATGTCACCGCCCTGGGTGGCACTGGGAGGGCCCGCGTCCTGCAGGTCCTGCAGGTGGGCTGGGGTTTGGCAACACTCACCTGAGCAAATGACAGCAGCAGCATTCCCGGGGGAGCAGGGGGAGGCACCCAGGGCAGTCACCGGGCACTGCTCCAGGTGGGCTGCATTCCCAGAGCAGTGGAATGAGCCCCTCCAGACCGGTCCTGGTCCTTGCCCAAAATACCCTCATTCAGGAATGGACTCGGCAAACCCACAGTCAAGGTGGCCACAGAGAACATGGACATCTGACAGGTCCCAGTGGGAGGCACAGAGACTTCCCCAGGTCTCCGGCACCTGGAACTCCACTCTCTCCTCGCACACGGAGCTGCCGTTCACATGAGCACGAACCCTGTTTCCTCAGGGACAGAGAAATATGAGGGCAGGAAGGCTGGAGAGCTCCTGCACCCTCAGGGACTGGAGGAGAGGCCGCAGGGACGCTGTGCAGACAGTTCTGTCACCCCTTCTGTCCCCACACCCAGCCCAGCCCCAGCCCTGTCCCTGTCCCTGCCACACCCTCGGCGTGGAACCCCCCTCACTCCGAGTCCTTACGCGTGCAGGTGACACCAACGTCCCGAGCGTGGGTGCAGGGCTGGTCCCAGGATTTCCCTGGAGCAGGAGGCCAGCAAGGATCCATTCCCCACACACGGCAGTTCCCTGTCCCACATGGCACCAACACCTTGAGACTCGTGCTCAGTCCTCCCCCAACTCACTTCCCAAGAGGGCTCAGAAAACGGCTGGGGGCACATTTGGGAGCAAGAGGGTGAGGAAAATGTCATTTGAATGAGTCACTGCACCAGGTTCCCTCTAAAAGGCAGAGGATCGGCCCCCTCGTGCTCTCTTCTTCCTCTCTTTCTCTGGCCACAGAGGGGCCACTCGGTGACACCTGTGTCCCACGGGAGCCCTGGCACAGCTGGAGGAGCCAGAGGTGCCCGTGGATGGTCTGGAGCTGGGGTGAAAAATGAGAGTGAAAGAGAGGAAGGAAAAACGAGGGGGCTCATCCACTTCCTTTTAGAGTGAACCCGGTGCAGCCTCTTAAACAAAGGAGATTTTTCCTCCCTGTTTTGCTCACACATGTGCACCCAGCCCTTTTCTGAGCCCTCCTGCAAGGAGATGAGCTGGGGGAGGACTGAGAACAAGTGTCAGGAGGAGCAGGAAGTTGGCTCAGAGCAGAACTGCTCCATCTCCACAGGATCTTCTCTTCTAATCACAATTTCCCTATCAAATTAGTCAGAATGTTTGAGACAAAACATGCTTAGACCTGGACCAGCACAAGGTCTGGGATGGCAAGGTAGGACAATAAAATGAATGTACTGAAGTGCCACTATAAAAACAAGGTGATCACTTACCAAGTGCCAGTTTAATGACAGTTTTAATCATAAAATCGTTGGAAGGGACCTTAAAGATCCTTCTACTTCGAACCCCCTGCCTTCCTCTATCCCAGGTTGCTCAGAGCCCCATCCATCCTGGCCTTGAGCACTTTCAACATTTGGGCATTCCCAGATTCCCTGGGCAACCTGTTCCAGTGCCTCACAAACTTCGTCCTAACATTTATATAAATCTCTCCTTTTAGTTTCTAACCCTTCTCCCTCTGTCTGTAAAAAACATAAATCCTCCTCTTTTGTCTAAGCCCCACTCAAGGTACTGAGAGGACACAGTCAGGTCTTCCTGGAGCCTTCTCTTCTCCAGCTGAACATCCCAAGCTTTCCCAGCCTGTCTCCATAGCAGAGGTGCTCCAAATTATTGGCCTCCTTGGGACTCATCCCAACAAAACCACACTTTCCTTGTCCTGGGGCCCCCAATCCAACACCGTGTTCCAGGTGGGTTCTCCCAGGAGCAGAGGGGAGGAACCACCTCCCTCACCCACCACCTTTCCTGATCCTTTGGATGCAGCTCAGGGCGGGATGGACTTTGTGGCTGCAGGCAAATATTGCCAGGTCATGTGGAGCTTCTGGTCCATGAAGATTCCCAAGTCTCTCAATCCATTCTCCTCCCAGCCTTGTGCTTGGGATTGCTCTGATCCAGGTGCAGGACCTTGCACTTGGCCTTGTTGAACTTCGCAGGGTTCCCTGGGTTTTCTTCTTTCCCCTTTATGAAAATAGGGGTTATATTTCCCTTTTTTCTCTCATCAGGGACTTCTCCTGACTGCCACAATTTTTCAAAAATGATGGGAACTGGTTTTGTAGCTTCATCTGCTCCCTCAGGACCTGCAGCTGGGTCTCATCAGATCCCGTGGATTTGTGCACATTCAGGTTCCTCAGATGGTCCTGAACCTGCTCCTGTCCTACACTGGGCTCAGGCTCTTCCTTCCCCCACTCCCTGCATTTCCCTCTCCTGACGTGCATTTCCTTTTCCTGATGAGGCACAGAAATTGTTGGGAATCCCAGCCTTCTCTTTGTCCAGAGTATCCAGGTCTCCTGTTTCCTCCACATTATCCCCATTCCTCTCATTTCAACACACCTACAGAATCCCTTCCTGTTATCCTTGACATCCCCGGCCACACTCAATTCCAACTGGGCATTTGCTTCCCTGGAGCTCCGGAGCCCTTTCCCAGCGTGAAAAACGTGTTCACAATTTTAAATCATTTGTTCAGGGACTAAAATGGATGGAGCAAAGTTTATTTACAGCGCTGAGTGCACGTCTGAGTAAGGTTAAATGTTCACCATAAACTTTTCTCTCACAGTTTCTGTAGAGCTTTAATTTACATATTCACCCTGGAATTCATGTGAATTCCACTAAATTCCAGTCTCGGGAGAAACTTCAAACCGTTGGCTTTCTGTTAAAACTTCCTTCCTGGAATATGAACACCTGGCCAGGATTTCACAATCCCTTTTCTGCAATAATACAATTCTTATCTCCAAGGATTTAATTACTTGTTGCACATTCTCTCACGATTTCTAATTACATTTAATTAATGTAATTACAATTTCATCTAATTACATCCGTGGTTTATTATATCCTACACCGGCTCTCCCGAAATTCCCTCCGGACTCTTCCCTGAGCGCTGCCGGTACCCGGGGCTGAGGGGGCGTGGCTATGCAAATTCCCCACACGCGGGTCAGACAGGGACGATGGGAAGCCTTAATTTGGGAAGGTTCGGGGCTTTTCTGGGCTCGCGGCGAGCGGGACGCGGGCGGGAGGTGCAGGAATGAGCAGGGGAGAAGGTGCGGGAGAGGGTCGGGAAGGGGCGAGGGCGGCGCGGGGGGAACCGCGAGGTGTGTGAGGGTGGCGCAGGATGGGGAGCGTGTTCGGGGG
>WEIV01009765.1:0-11951 GCA_013390005.1 Calyptomena viridis
GTCCCTGCCCATGGCAGAGGATAAGATGTAAGGTCCTTTCCCGCCCAAACCATTCTAGGATTTCTACTTTGGATAATTCTTTTTTTGTCATTTTTTTTAAGGAATGATCCAATTTACTGCTTATCCTCACAGTTTAATGTTTCCAGTAATGTCTTAAAGCCACTTGAGTTTAACAGGAAATGTCCTTACCTTAGAAAATACCTTGTTAATTGAATTCCCTTCATGTCTGCACCTCTTCTTGACTTCTGCAGAATGGGGAATCCTGCAGGTGTTACTCTTTCCATGGTTTAGGTCCTAGCACCTGAATACTGCAATTTGCTTAAATTCACCATCAAAAAGGACAAACACGTTCTGTGGCAGGGGCTGAGTTTCAGGTCTAGTGGCTACTGCTGAGCTCCTCTATCACACACATAGAAAGATTATTTTCTGAAATAATTGGCAAACATAAGAGTTGAAAATGCAATTGTTTTCTGCTGTTAGAAAAATATGCTTAGTTAGTTGGGAATGGTGGGATCTGGTCATGATTTGGTGAGAAATTAATGAAGCTGTGATGGGGAAAAACCCTTTTTCCACCATCCTTTGCCCAGAACCATATTTAAAAAAAAGAAAAGCTTGTCGTGTGTCAGGAATACGGTCTGGAAGAAAGTTGCATGTAACCTTCAAGAGAGAGAGAAGAATTTAGCAGATTGGGGTGGCAGCTCTGAGCATGTTGATACTTCCCTGTTAGCTCTGATAAGAGAACTAGGTCAGTGCTGTGGAGAAGCATTTTATCACATCCTTTCCTCAGCTGGAATCCTGGCGCTGGCAGGGCCCTGCTGACTCCCAGCTTTGCACAGAGGGCCGTGTTCTCCAGCTCGTGTTTCCCTCCCTGGGAAAGTGCTGTTCGCACTGCAGGTGATCAGCCAGTCCCGGGGGATCCATAGCACCCATGGGGTTGGTGGGATGTCTGTGGCTGTAGTTCAGCTCTGCAGGGAATTCCTGGCAGTGGATGGGATACAGTGGCAAAGAAGCTTCTCTGGTGTTTATCCAGTGGAAAAGGCAGAGGAGAACAAAGGGATTTTGGAGGGGAGCTTGTGAAAGGCCACGGCCTGAGGTGGGAGTATGGGGGAGCTTCCCTTTCCTTATCCAGTAAAGCTTCTGTGGTGTCCAACAACTGTCTCTGCTCACAGCAAAAATGGAGCTGAAATGCAGAAATCAGAATTCCAGAGTGGTTTGGGTTGGAAGGGACCTTAAAGCTCATCTCATTCCAGCTCCTGCCATGGGCAGGGACACCTTCCACTATCCCAGGTTGCTCCAAGCCCTGTCCAACCAGACCTTGAATGCACTGAGACACCTGGGATGTTTAATCCTTGCACTCTTGTCCCTGTATTCTTTATATTATTTGCCTTTACAAGGTTTTGTCCTGGGTTTCAATCTTTTTTTTATCTCTACTTTGCTCTCCTGCCTTCTCTATTCATTTTACTAACCATTTTTGCCCAATTTGCTAAATTACCATCATCCCAATGTCCCCCATCATCCATGAGATGGGGAAGCTTTAGTGCCAGCTGACAGAAGATGCTATAAAAGAAAACCCAAAAGAGGGGGTTGTTTGGAGCCTGCTGCTCCAGTGCAGCAGGAGAATTCCCATTCCTGCTCTTCAGCTGCCTCAGGTTTGGATAACTGCTGCAGTGTTTCCCTTTGCTGGTTGCCCATTCTGCTGTGGCTCCTGATAAATCATATTGTGTAATTATTTTTGTGTGCATTCATTGCTCTGGCTTTATGGTAGATGACACGGATTAAATGAAGTCAGACAAGGCTCTCAGTTTGGGGTAATGACTTTGACTGCAGTGTCCTTATCACTCTCTACAACTTCCTGAAAGGAGGTTGTAGTCAGGTGGGGGTTGGTTGGTCTCTTCCACCAGGCAGTAACTGACAGAACTAGAGGACACAGTCTCAAGCTGTGCCAAGGAAGGTATAGGTTAGATATTAGAAAGAAGTTCTTCACAGAAAGAATAATAAAGTATTGGAACAGTCTGCCCGGGGAGGTGGTGGAGTCACCATCCCTGGTTGTGTTTAAAAAAAGACTGGATATGGCACTTGGTGCCATAGTCTAGTCAAGGTATTAGGGCATGGGTTGGACTTGATGATCTTGGAGGTCTCTTCCAACCTTGTGATTCTGTGTGATTCTGTCCTTTTGTCACTGTAAATTATGATAAATGATGTAATGGTGGATGGAGAGATACAGCTACAAAGTGGTGGGAGTGGAGAGATGATCACAGATTGCTTTGGGTTGGAAAAACTCAAATTGTTCCACCCTTGCCATAGGCAGGGACACCTTTCTCTAGAGCAGGTGATTCCTCAAGAAAATGAATTATGTACCTGGAAATCTTTGTGACAGTGTGGGAGATGTGAGACCAGCACACAGGTAAATCCTCAGGAAGTAACACATCCTTGTGGGTGATCCCTGGAAGATTTGAGTATTACAGGCACTTCTGGCTTGGAGTTCTTCATATTCTAAAGGTTTTCATCTGATTATTTCAGGTTGCAGCTCTGCAAACCAGAGTCATATCAAGTGTTTCACAGGTTACAACCAATACCTTGTGCTTCATCCAGAACAGAAATTTCAGCTTATTTAAAGTTTGGGTTGTATTACATTGTCGAACGTGCTGGTTCTCCAGTTGAGATATAATCAAATTCCCTGGTAGTTTGTGGTTTAGGTTCCCATCCCAAAATAGAATCTTGCCAGTGGTAGAACAGCTGGAAATTTCAGTATTAAGTTCATATTCCAGCTTTTTGTCTTTAAAATGAAGTGAAATCAGATGGCAGAGTCTTGCTCAACCTGGACTCAAGTAACCAGAGGCTGAGAATAATCTGCACAAATATGTTGTGTTTTGGATTGTGACTATCTGTAATAGTGTTCACCTTTGGTTTAAACAACTCTGAAGAGCTGAAAACAACCGTTCTGTCAGCCATGGACCGAGTATGGAGTGATTGGAAAAGGCATACATGGAGGGAATACTGTTGTGTTTAAAAGTAGAGGGACTGGATCAAGGTATTCGTGGCTATTCCCTTTTTCTGATGGAGGTTTCATGTCAAGTTGTGGGGTGAGATGAAGTGTTTGTGGCCATGTGATACATTTTTTCTCCCGCTTCCTCCCTTGCCCAAATCTTGCAAGACTTCATATCATGGGACTGAGTTGTTGGATTCCTTGGATACTTGGAGAGGGAGATAAGTTATACAACAGCATGGAGTGACAGGACAAGGGGGAATGGCTTCCCACTGCCAGAGGGCAGGGTTAGATGGGATATTGGGAAGGAATTCTTGGCTGTGAGGGTGGGAGGACCTGGCACAGGTTGCCCAGAGAAGCTGTGGCTGCCCCATCCCTGGAAGTGTCCAAGGCCAGGTTGGACACAGCTTGGAGCAACCTGGGATAGTGGAAGGTGTCCCTGCCCATGACAGGAGGTGTAATTGGATAATCTTTAAGTTCCCTTCCAACCCAAACCATTCCATGATTCTAATTCCTCCTCCAGCCCTGCTGGTGACATACTGGTGACAGTGGTGGCAATTTACTGCTGGTATGGCTAATTCCAGTCATGGCCCTGAGCTCGATATAGGACACATCCCCAAGTGTCCTGTGCACTCTGGCAAGGCTGGAAAGCATTTCCCTGGAATATGTGTGTGTCTGGAACAGGCCCAGGGCAGTGCATGTCACATCCATGTCCCGATGCACAGCGTGTCACTGAGAACCACAGAGCTTGTACAACCTGCAGTGAAGAAATGCCACAAGAGAGGAATTAGGAAATAACTTGATGGGGTTTGTTCCCCTTTTCCCATGCAGTGGGTTCAGCTGTTGGCTCAGTCCCTGCTCCCCATGGTGGGGTGGAGTTGTCCTTGATGTGAGGAGCAGGAAGCACGAGGGGATTGTGGTGCCTCCATGACTTAAAAACCTCTGAATGCCTCTGTCCCCTGTTCCATATGTGGCTCTGTACCTTATCTTCCATGTGGTGTTCAAAGCGCTCTGAAGAGTGAATTACCACATTCCTTGTCGGCTTTCCTCGAGTGCTTATCTCTGTGATGTCCAACTGCTCTGCAGATGTGGCTCAGCTCTGCTGGGAGGGAGGGTGTTCTCTCTGTGCCAGGGGCAGGTTGGAACATCCGTGGCCTGGTTATTGGCTTAGGATTATAGCATAATTTCTATTTTATTTATAAAAGCAGCTCTGAGCACTCAGTGCTTTTGCAGATGAGGCCTAAGTGTCTTAGCCCAGGTGTTCAGGAAGACCTTGGGCTGCACAATCAGGACTTAAGAATCCTTTGGGCTTTCCTATGAGGAACCCATGGCCTGGGCTGTCCAGTGTTGTAGTTCCACCAGTGGGAGCATCCTCTGTCCCTGCTGACCCTGTCCATCCCATAACATCATTCATGCCTGGTGCTGGTGCCTGTAGAACCATTCAGTTATTTAGGTTGGCAAACACCTTTAAAATCATCAAGGCCAACCATTAACCTCTTGATTTTATTTTTTTTAATCTTCTTCTCATTGGTTAATAGTTGAGACTGTATCTTGATTCCAAAGCTCTCCAGCAAGGCTTTAACTGTGAGTTTGGGGATTCATCAACAGTTGCAACTTGACATTTTCCACTTAAGGAAGAGCTTTTCCAGTCCCAAGCACCAGCCTTTTATAAATGCTGCCTTCCCTATCCACTGGATTTGTGTCCTTACCACCCCTTAACTGTAGCCTCAGGCTGTCTGTGACTTCAACTGGCCTTTTACTTCTGATGTCTCCCTTTCCAGGAGGGATCCCAGTCACATGGGCTGAGCAGGATTTTGCCATTAGTGGGGGGTTTTCCTGTCAGTGTTCCCATGCAAGATGAGTTTCCTCTTGCATAAGCAGGCTGAAAACCCTCCCAAGCCANTTGCAAAAGCAGGCAGAAACCCCTCCCAAGCCACAGAAATCCATCTGTTGGATTCTTGAGACAGATAAATCCTTTAAAACAGGAAAATGGGCAAACTCGTGGTAACTCTTGTGACACATTGTGATGGGAGATCAGAAAGAAGTGGAATGAAACGTCTGGAATCTGCTTTTCCAAGGGTTTTTGAGATGATGACACAGGGATTGGGCTGAGCCACAGGCACAGACTGGGAGATGAACTCCAATGTTTGGCAAAATTCAGCTGGAAATCACTTGACTTCTTAGGGAGAAGGAAGAGTTTTGAGGGCTGGTTCCTCTGTCCCCCCCCAAGATTCTGTGTGTGGCCAAGCGGGATCCAGGAGATCAGCAGCTGTAGATCTGTCAGCACTTCTATTGTCATGGTCTTTGCAGGGTGTCCAATGCTTCTGTTTTAATTTTGCTGAGGGTTGTAACTCTGGAAAAATTTAAACACCTTTCAGCTCCCAGTTGTGAGGTTTTAAATCCTCCAAAGTTTTGCTTTAACCCCCCAAAAATGTTTTCTGTCTGGCAAGCGTGTGGAGGTCATTCTGGCTCCTCAGCCAAGGTTTAACAGCACAATGATCTAATTAACTTCCTTTTTTAGAAGTCTTACTCCAAGTCCACTTCCTAAGAGTAAATCCCCAGCACAGCCCCATTAGCCATGGATGTGTTTTCTTGCCAACTTGGGTATTTTCAAAGTTGCTTCCCAAGGCTCCCTGCACTGCCTGGGACATCCTGTCACATGTGTGATGGAGGCTGAATCAGGCTTTCCTTGTGGTGAATCATCTGATTATCCTAAAAGTGGCCCAAAAAACACATGGACCTGTTAGAGCAGGTCCAGAGGGGGTCACAGAGATGCTCCAAGGGCTGGAGCCCCTCTGCCCTGGAGCCAGGCTGGGAGAGATGGGGATGTTCACCTGGAGAAGAGAAGGCTCCAGGGACACTTTCAGTGCCTAAAGGGGCTCCAGGAAAGCTGGAGAGGGATGTGGGACAAGGGATGGAGGGACAGGACACAGGGAGTGTCTTCCCACTGCCAGAGGACAGGGATAGATGGGATATTGGGAAGGAATTCTTGGATGTGCGGGTGGGGAGGCCCTGGCACAGGTTGCCCAGAGAAGCTGTGGCTGCCCCATCCCTGGAAGTGTCCAAGGCCAGGTTGGACACGGCTTGGAGCAACTTGGGATAGCGGAAGGTGTCCCTGCCCAGGGGTTTGGAATGAGATTGTCTTTAAGTACCCTTCCAACCCAAACCATTCCATGAGCTGGCCAACCTGGAGCTCCTGCCCACATGGATGCTGCATGTGGCTCTGCTCAGAGAACCTGCAGCAACCAAATCGAGCTGTGGATTTTCTTGCAGATGGAGGAGGAAGAACAGGAGGAGGGGGGTTCCTTTGCACTGTGGTATTGAGGAACAAAGAGGATACTAAACACTCCTTGTGTTTAACAAGAGTCTGTGATCGGGAGACAACTCCTTTTTGGCTGCTCAGCTCCTGTTCCCCCTGTTTTTTTTTTCACCTGCTCTGTCTCTGGTGTTCTCAAAGATCTGCAGTTGCTGCTCTTTATAACCACAACCTGCACATTTCCCCCCTCCTTCTCCCTGGAGAGCAGCCAGATCAAAATGGCTGTGATCCAACGCCAAGAATCACTCCCTTTGCTATGGAAATGAGGACTTGGAGGCTGCTCACCATGTGTTCAGCAGAGTTCCTGTTAAGGATGGCAAGCTGTAGGTGGGGAAGAGGGCAGCAGAGGTGTGTTCCAACAGATCCCTTAGGAACAAAGCAGGGTATTTTTGGATGCATCTGAACTCTTTGCATTTTTTAAAAGTCATTTATAGAAAAACAAATGATTGCACTTCCCTTTAAACGGTAAAAATGAGGGAAATAAAGTAGTAGGATTTCAGCATGAGATAGAGGGAGTTTCTTTTCCATGAAGGTGGAAGATCCCCCATATGTGATATTTGAAATAAACAGGTTTTGTGGTGGTTTAGTATTGATCAAGCAAAGGAAGTATATAACCATTATGGTTGTTCTCGCATGGTCCCGGAGGCATAATGACGAGAGGGTAGACTCCAAGAAGTGTTCAGAGGCTTTATTTATCTATAAGATTGCTAATTTCTATGCAGAGAGAACTTAAGCATCTAGGCACTAGCAAAGGCTCTAATACCTATCAGGCAGACTGCCTGGAGAACCCTGGACACAAGGCTCTCTCTGGTCAGGTGTCTGACCAGGCAGATGGTCTGCTCACAACATGTCTGCTCTCTAAGAAAGTCAGAACATGTCTGCCCTTCTTCTTGCGCAGTTACAGAAATATATATCAAACTATATTGTTTATATTAGTTGTCCAATGATCTGAGGCCAGGTTCTCCTGTCCAACCAAGGGGAATAAGTTCACAGCCAGTCAGGGCAACACTTCTGCTCATGCTCAGGAGAAATGTGGCCTATAAGATATGGCTACAAACCATAACTATCCTATCTGGATTTCCCAGCATTAGAGCAGACAATTCCCAAATCCCTGGGTCTGTGGGATGGTGACACCAGGCAATTTGCTGCATTGGCTCAGCAGGGCAAGTTTAAACCTTTGCTTTTCCTTCTCCTCAAGAATCTGATTTTAATCTCTGTGGTGAGCAGGGTGGGAGCATTGCCATGAAAATCCACTGTGCACCAAGCAGGGGATTTTTCCCTGCTCCTGGTGCATCGTGCAGGTGGATGATGAGTAGGATTTGCTGCAAGGTGGGAAAGGGCTGAGCTGGGAGCAAGTTCTGGAGGTGTTGCGGCACGTTGGGCTTTGGAGAACATCCCAATGTCTTTGGGGTGGCCTGATGTGTGTCACCTGGAGTGGTGGAAAGGAGGGAGGAAGGGGGTGATGGAGATGATACTGCTCCTACAGGACCTGGCAGGGCCAAAGCCATGGACACCGAGCCCTCCCCGCTCTGGGAGGAGCCCTGGGGATGGAATTGTCTGACAGGTCCCAGAATGAGTCAACACGAATTAGTAACTGGGTGTGGAAATGCAATCTTTTATGATGTATCTTATTGAACCCTGAGAGTTCAACATGTTTTGTGTCTTTTGAGCATCTTTGAGTTGAAATTCACCTTCTTGGTGAGGCTGGGATTCTGCTGGAAGTGTTCCAGGCCAGATTGGATAGGGCTTGGAGCAACCTGGTCTAGTGGAAGTTGTCCCTGCCCAGGATGGTCTTTAAGGTCCTTCCAACCCAACCCATTCCATGATTTTATTTTGTCCTCTTACCTGCCGGCTGGAGTTGAAGAGCAGCTCCTGGTTTGTGACTTCCCATTGCACTCCATTGTTCTGGGGTGTGTCCAGCATGGAACAGGCCTTTTATGTGTCTTCTGAGGGAAACAGTTGGCAGAAGGGGCGTTATGCAATTCCATTAACTGATGAGAAGTACAGAGGAAGCCCAAGTTTATGATACAAATCCTTAATAATTCCCATAGAGCTTTTTTCACATGGATATCTTAAACACCCCAGTTATTTACAAGATTTTGCTTTTAAAACAACACCTGTTTTCTCTTTTTGGTTATCCTTAAAATATCAGCACATCAGTATGGAGAAGGTACTACAGGAAACACAGCGGGGAGTACCCACCACTGGGAATGACCCTGGAGCCCTTGGCTCTGTGTCACCAGCTCGTGGGACTCGGTGAATGGCCATGTGAAAGTGTTTGGTGTATTTGTTCTCTGTGTGCAGAGAAGCTCCATTGGGTGGAGCATAGTGCTGATAACACCCAGGTCATGGGTTCCATCCCCATATGGACCATTCACTGAAGAGCTGGATCTGATGATCCTTGAGGGTCCCTTCCAACTCGGAATGTTCTGTGAAAGCTGGTTTTCCTCAGGTGGGTTCCTGCTGTGACTTCACTGTGGTCTGGGCATGCCAGTGGCTCCAATGGAACATCCATGACTGGAGACAGAGCTGCTCTGGAGGTGGCCAGTGCCAGCTCCCAGATGTGATCTGGTGGAAAATAAATCCTCTGCTTATTTTCCCTTATCTCTGCAGGACTGGAGTGTGTCACTCCAGAGCTGCCTGTTCCATTAATTGGAACATCCTTCTCCTCTCCAAACACTTTGTGGCTGCACGTTTCCTGGCTCTGATGAGCGTTTCCCTCCAGTTATTCTGCTTTTTGTCACTGTTAATCTTTTATTTTATTTCCCAGACCACAAAACACCCATCAATGTTCCTGCAAAGCCTTTGGAGTCAGAGACAGCCCTACAAGCTTTCATCACGTTTGCAGGAGACAGGCTGCAAACAGGGAGTCGGGATGGAGCCACATTCCCAGTCTCTCACTCCAGAGCATCACTGCTGGGGCTGGAGCAAGGAGCTCCATGAGCTAAGCAGTTTTTCCCAGCCTCTCTATGTGTTTGAGGACTTTCTGGCAGTCAAGATAGGAGGTGGACTCTGCTTATTATTATTTTTTCCAAATTTTGTTTTGCTTTCTCTAGAGACTGGGACAAAAATATTTTTCCCATATGGAAAAGCAAGATGCTGTATGGAGGCTCCTGTTCTGCGAAAATCTTGGATGGTGGGAAAAGCCCTTCCCATATGCTCCATAGGTCATATACATGGTCCAAGGGTGATGTTGTGCCTGTGTCTTCTTCCAGGTCTCAGGTGCTGAAATTTCCCACACCGATCCCTCTCCTATTCCAACATCAGCATTTCTGAAAATATTTTTTCTTAAGAAATGCTCCAGACACACCAAGATAATTGGAGTCATTAAGTGGTTTCCATTACTCCTTTCTGCCTAGGAAATGCATTTTATGGTTTTTTTTAGGGAAATTTTGGAGTTAGAAGAACTGGGAGATGGGGAACATGTGGAACCACTTCACAGGAACACCAGATTTGGAGAGCTTGCATTTTTATTTACGTCTTCTGGCCCCTGTCTGACTTGAAAGTAAACAAGTTCAATCCAAGACTAGATTTATCCCTGAAAATATGTGGAGACTTGTCTAAAAGCTGCTTTTAGGATTACAAACTTCCTTTCTTGTAGTCAGAGAAAACATTTACAATGGAAAAATTGGTGCTTAACTGACAAATTCTGTCAAACCCCATTGGAAGTGCAGTTTGGTCGGGTTTGGTACAAAATAACCTGAAATTTTAGTTAATAAAAGAAGGAAAAGGCAAAACTGGCTGAGGATTTGGCAGGTCTAAAGCACGTTGGAAGATCCCTGGACGTGTCCAAGGCCAGGTTGGACAGGGNAGATCCCTGGACGTGTGCAAGGCCAGGTTGGACAGGGCTTGGAGCAACCCAGGCTAGTGGAAGGTGTCCCTGCCCAGGGCAGGAGGGTTGAACGGGATGAACTTTAAGGTCTTTGGTGCCAGGATCTTTCCAGTGGTGTTCAACGATAGGATGAGGAGCAATGGCCATAAACTAAGCCCCAAGAAGTTCTCCCTCAACATGAGGAAGAACTTCTTTCCATAGAGAGTGGCAGAGCCCTGGAACAGCTGCCCAGGGAGAGTGTGGAATCTCCCTCTCTGGAGACATTCCAAACTCACCTGTGTCACCTGGTCCAGGTGACCCTGCCCTCACAGGGGCGTTGGACTGGATGGTCTCCAGAGGTCCCTTCCAACCCTAATGACTCTGAGATTCTGTGCCATCCAACCCAAACCATTCCATAATTCCACAAACAGCAAGTGAACCATGTTTACACCGCAAGTGGCGTGACGGGGCTGGTGAGAGGCCGTGGTGGTCCTTGGCCAGGCACCTTGTGGCCCTGTCCCTGACCTCCCTCTCCCATTCCCCGCAGACACCATGAGGCGAGTGGTATGACAGAGCAAATTCCGGCATGTGTTTGGCCAATCGGTGAAGAACGACCAGTGCTATGACGACATCCGCATGTCCCAGGTCACCTGGGACAGCTCCTTCTGTGCCGTCAACCCCCGCTTTGTGGCCATCATCATTGATGCCAGCGGTGNCTCATCATTCATGCGAGCGGTGGGGGAGCCTTCCTGGTACTGCCTTTGCACAAGGTAAGTGCTTTTGGAGTTTCTGGAATTGCCTGCTCAGCTCTGCTGTCACTTTGGGAGCAGCAGTGAGGCTGGGAAGTGCGTGCCGTGGTGACAAACACTCCTCTGTGCTGCCATGTAGGAATGTGGTTAATGTCTGTAATCAGTCTGATGCTTCCTGTACATAAAACACGGTAAACGAGCCGTTGGCTTGAGTAGTCTGAGCCAATTCTGGCAGAAGCTTCTATGTAGAATCATATTTTAGAAGCCTCTGTGTGGTCAGATCAGGTTTTTCCACTGTAAGGGATTCAGCTTTTTGAGCTCTGCAAGTGTCACTTCCTTCATGAACCACCTGAGCCCAACTGTTCCTTGCAGAATTAATTCAGGAACCATCTGAACCTATCTACTCTCCAGAATTATTTCAGGAACCACCTGAGCCCAACTGTTCCTTGCAGAATTAATTCAGGAACCATCTGAACCTATCTACTCTCCAGAATTATTTCAGGAACCACCTGAGCCCAACTCCTCCTTGCAGCCCCTCATTGGGGGGATGCAAAGGAATGAGCTGATTCCAAGAAGAGCAATTCCATAGGCTGTTGGCCCTGCACCTGAGCTGGTCCAGCACCTTCAGCTACTCTTTATATGGTGTAAGACAAGAACAATTTAGGTAAGAAACGGCTCCTCCAGGTACCATCACAGCTGTCCTGGAGGTCTCCCAGATCACAGGGCTGTGTTTAGGCTTTGTTACACTTCAGCCAGATCCTGTTATCCCCTAATACCTGGCAAAATTGAGGAGAGGGGCTCCATCTCATCTTGGGCAGAGAGACCCCCCCCTTCTGTTCTCTCTTGGTGAGATGTTGCTAGGTCTCCAATAAATAATCTTCCAGTGACCCCTCCCATACATTGTCCCCTTTCCTTTTGAATTTATTTGTGGAGCCCCAGGACTGTGCTGTAACAAACACCCAGAGAAGTTGACTTCCTGTCCATCAGCCATGGGAATGGCTGGATCAAAGGCTTGGAGGCTGAAAAGCTGGGAACAGAGACCTTTCTGGAGCCCATTACAGTTCTCTGTTAGAAATAAATGGGCAGGAG
>WEIV01009766.1:0-36320 GCA_013390005.1 Calyptomena viridis
AGCTGTGGGGGTGGCTATAAGCAGCTACTTGAGAATTACATGTGAATGAGAGACTTTTCTGCTCAGAGAACTCTGAGGAAGAAGCTGTATATTGGTATATTCAGCTGTTCTGAGCTTTAAATGCATATAGGAAATAGCATAATGTGTATATTCAATATCTTTTTTAAATCAAAAAGCTAAAAAAATTACTAAAACCTGAAAAACTTCAAAAATAATATCTAAACTACAATCACAGAATTGTTAGGGTTGGAAGCGATCTCTGGAGATCATCTAGTCCAACTCCCCTGCCACGGCAGGGTCACCTAGAGCAGGTTACACAGGAACACGTCCAGGTGGGTTTTGAATGTCTCCTGAGAGGGAGGCTCCATGACCTCCCTGGGCAGCCTGTTCCTGTGCTCTGCCACCCTCAATTTAAATAAGTTCTTCCTCATGTTGAGGTGGATGTTGACTTCGTCCAGGGGTGTTAGGCGATGAGAAGGAAAGAGACACGAGTCACAGAAGAACTTCTGGTCTGTTCAATGGTGAACGACTGAGAAGGGCATTTATTAACCCTTTAAATAATCTAACTCCAGTAACGCTATTGGTGCATAAGGTATGTGGATAATTCACTATTGGTCAGTGAACAGGTGTCACCTTGGCATTGGCACTGAGCAAGTGAAAACGTGTACAATTGGACAAGAAACAAAAACATTTGGCCATTAACTCTAAGCGAGTAGCCACGTACTCAGGCTTCTGCTATAGGCAGGAAATGCTGACTCATTCTCTTTTAAGGTCGTACTGCTGGTGTTAGCATCTTTTAAGGACACAGTACAGCTAGGCCTCAAGTCTATCTTAACCATAGAGCCAAATCAGGCCAGCTGTTGGCCTACAGGTGGAACTTCTTGTGTTTTAGTTTATGGCCATTACTCCTTGTCCTGTCACTGGGTACCACTGAAAAGAGTCTGGCACCATCCTCTTGGCACCCACCTTTGAGATATTTATATGCATTAATGAGATCCCATTTCCATCTTCTCTTCTCTATAACAGTCTCTCCTCATAAGAGAAATGCTCCAGACCTCTCATCATCTTTGTGGCCTCCACTAAACCCTCTCCAGTAGCTCCTTGTCTTTCTTGTACTGAGGAGCCCAGTACTGGATATAGTACTCCACATATGGCCTCACTAGGGCCAAGTAGGAGGGGCAGGATCGCCTCCCTCAACCTGCT
The DNA here is from genome assembly GCA_013390005.1 of Calyptomena viridis. Classification (NCBI taxonomy): domain Eukaryota; kingdom Metazoa; phylum Chordata; class Aves; order Passeriformes; family Eurylaimidae; genus Calyptomena; species Calyptomena viridis. The sequence continues at coordinate 1,204 of WEIV01009766.1, forward strand.
GGCAATGCTCTTCCCGATGCACCCTATGATAATATTGGCCCTCCTGGCCGCAAGGGCACACTGCTAGCTCACGGTCAACTTGTCACCCACCAAGACTCCCAGGTTCTTCTCTGCAGAGATGCTCTCTAGTAGGTCAGCCCCCAACCTGTCCTGGTATTTGAGATTATTCCTCCCTAGGTGCAGGACCCTACACTTACCCTTGTTGAACCTCATTATGTTTCTCTCCACTGAACTCTCCAGCCTATCAAGAATCACTACAAACAGTTTTTATTAAAGCACGAGCCTTGTAGGCTTAAAACAGATATATGAAGAAATAAGCATCCAATGTTTTAATGCAAAGTTTTGGTATGGAAGTATCTCCTGAATTACAACACTCATGTTATAAATATGATGTGATAGAAATGACTCAGGGAAGAGAAAACAGCAATTAAGAGAACTACTTCCTAGCCCTTGCCACTAGTCTTCCACATTCCATACAGCCTACCACCCCTGCTTCTTTAACATCCCCTGATGTAACTACAAAACAACATATTCCCCAAATTCTCACTACAATTTCTCTTCTTCACCATGGTACTTTCTGGTACAACATATTGGAGAAAGGAGAGGTGGGTGCATGTGTTTTTCTTGCACCTTTTGAATTGGAAGCTAGCACACTGTCCCTCAATCATTAGCATGCCACCCCTAGACTTATCTCTAGCAAGCCTGGTTTTATTCCTTTCCCCATTCAAATCTGGTTTAAAGCTTCATTCAGGCCATAATAGTCTATTGTCAGTCTCCACTCTCCACTGGACTTACACAGGGGCCATATAGGACTATGAAATTTTGAGTAACTCTTGCTGACCCCTCCCTGGCTCTCCAGTTCATGAATCATCTCATAGATGCAGGTCATGGAGTCCTGTTTGGTGCGGTAGTATTGACGGTGCACTGTTGTGGTAGCGATTGGTACCTGTTATTTTTCGACCCTCAGCAGTCCCACAGCAGACGGGTCCCCTGAGAGACCAGGCAAGGTATTCAGCTGTCTAATTTCCTCTGTCTCCGCAGAAGCTGTCCCAAAACCCAATGATGCTCTTTTGGGTCCCTGAAATACTCTCTCTCTTGAGGAAATCTATGCCAAGGAGGCATGGGGCCTCTGGGCCAGTTACAGTGGGGTATTTTTGCCATTCACTCCCAGTCAGGCTCACTTCAGCTTCCAGTACAGTCAGCTGTTGGGATCCCCCTGTGTCCTGGTTCAGACAGTTACCACTTTAAATTTAGAGATACGAGACAAAAAAGATGTATAGAGAGATAAGAACTTTATGGAAAAATTATATATATTTATATTTTTATATATATATAATACGTATATATGCATGTGTGGGTATACGAGGTAGTGAAAAAGGGGAAAAAAAGTATTTAAATGTAAACAGTAAAACAGGACAAAATCACAACAATTATAAATCAGAATTGCTTGAGATACTAAATGTTTTTTTTTTCCTGTATGTCCTGGATGCAGCAACAACTGTGACCAGCAGGGGGTGCCGGGGGGTAGCAGGGAGTTGCTGTGAACTCAGTGGCCAGCAGGGGGCGCTTAAAGAGCAGCAGGGGGATTGAGATGTTCTCCAGTGACCAGCAGGGGATGCCCGAGGGTAGTAGGAGGTTGCCGTGGGGGTCTCCGATGGCAGAGGACACTCAGGATAGCAGGGGTACTGTGGGGTCAGGGGACTCCCGGGGGGTAGCAGGGGGTTCCGTGGATCTCTGGTGACTTGAAGGGGACTCCCGGGGGGAGATTGGCAGGGAGTTTAGGGGTTTAAACAAACTGGAAAGCTGCCAACACAGTTCTCTCGGGAGCAGAGATGGTGAATAAAATCCTCAGGAGTCGCAGCGGTAGGAGAGACTGCAGGCTCTCAGTCTCCAGGGGGCCATTGAGCTGAGAAACAGCTGGAGCGGTGGCCGCGTGGATCTCCATCTCCCATCTGGAAGCCAGGGAAAACGAGTTCCGTCCATGGTTGCTCTCCTCCTGTAGCAGGAATAAAGGGGTGGCAAGATGGCTCCCTCAACATGGCTTTCCACCAGCTTTGGGAGCTACAGCAAAGACGCATCCTTCCTTCTCCACGTTCTCACCACGAGTGTCTCATGCTTAATGGCGGCACTGGGTTATAAAGGGGTCCTTGGTTTCTGTTTCCGCCCTGCCCAGAACTCCCTGCGGCTGCTGTTGTGCAGTTGCGTAAGTTCTCTGAGCCGCTTCATCACACCACTTTTACTGGACAGCCGCCATGCCCTCCTCATCCCGGCTCCACCCTGCCTCACTGTGCGCTGTTCGTCCAGGAAGGTTCCCCGTCCCAACTCACCATGCGCCAGCGCTGCCGTGCCCACCCCCGTCCTGTGTGTGCCGTGGCGGCCAAAGACTCTCTCTCTGGGACCATCCCATCCCCGCCTGGCTCCCGTGTGCGCCAGCTGGTGCCGCCTCTCTGCCCGGTGCCATGGACGGCCACTGCCTGTGGGGGGAGGAAAAACGGGTGCCGTGGCACCCAGGCATCGGCACTGCGTTCCCCCCCAAAAAGTTCGCCCCACCACCACCGCGGCTGGGGCGGGGCCTCACCGTGTCATGCCGGGGACCGGTGGCCGGGGGCAGGGCTAGTCGCGCTGTGACGGGTGCCTGCTGGGCACGGCCACCCTCCCATGCTCCAGCACTGCGGCTTCCCAGCCCTGCCCCCGAGGGACCCCTTTGCTTAGCAGGTAAAAGGAGGAAAGAAAAAAGCTTTTAAAACCTAAGATACCCCATAATACCCTGTCATCCCAGAAACAGAGATGGATTCTGCCTCTTCCTATCTCGATGGCATCAGGGTATGTTGTGCACTGGTGTCAGCTAAAGCCTTATCCTCTTGTGGGTCTGATATGCCAGGCCATCAGCTGTATCTGCTGGCTCTTCCTGTTTCTTCCCTCATCCTTCCTTGCATCTGGAAAAATAGAGAACACTATTTGTGCTCCTGATCCTTCAACCAGTTGTCTCAAGGCTTTGAAGTCTCTTTTGATTGTCCTTGGACTTCTTATTGCAACTTCATCTCTGCCTACATAACAAAGCAATAATGAATAATCTGAGGGCCATACAGGGTAGGAAGTTTCCCTACCATGTCCTTAAGTTGTGCCCCAGGAAGGCAGCACGCTTTCCTTAAAGAACAACTTTCTTTTCCCTTTAGAAGAGTCTTTTCTGACAAGAACTCATCTTTTTTTTCTTTATGGAAGTGGTTTTGACACAGTTCATAGACTGACTTAATCTTGGTGACACCTCTAACCTAGATCAACTATTGTCCTTGTCATTGTTTGGTTCCACTGTTTGGTCCTCCTATTGTTTGGTGAGCTAGTCACGGAGGAGATGTGGCTGCTGTGCTAGGCGGGAATTTGTTACCATTCCCACCTATCCCTTTAATCACTGCATTCTGCCAGGTGGAGAGAGGATAGGGAATCCTCTGCATCATGTGTCTTGTCTTCCTGATAGGCCTGTTTGCCCACCCTAATCACTAGCACTCCCTAGAAGCTTTATATAAATGTGTGGGCTTAGCTGCCATTGCTCCTGGTCTCATCAGCTGCTGTCACATAAGTCCTAGTTCAGGAAACCCTCCTGTGCACAGGGGCACAAGCACCCCACTGCAGATCATGCAGTCACTGTAGCTGCTTGTCTCAGTGACTGTAGACCATGTATTTTCATTTGATTGTGAAGAGATGAGTTATTATTCTCTACTTTGCAGCCGTTACTTATTCTAATTAAAATCTGTTATCTTTCTTGGGCATATGTTCTGAGTAGGAAGTAATTGTGGCTTAATGTCTTCAAGAGTGCTTCTTTATTTACAATGGATATATTCTCTTTAACTGTTTTATATTTATGTTGAAGTGTTGTTCCTACTTTGTCTAGTAGTTAAGTAGAAGTCAATATTTCTGCGTTTTTCCTATGAAACAGGATAGAGCCGGTCTTGGATGAGACTGTCAAAAGAAGCAAGTGACTGAAAAATTTATCTCAGACTGATGTCCTTGAAATGCTATTCCTAAGGTCTTTTCATAAGTCTTTTCCTGAAGTTTTGTGTATTCTGTGTAAGCCGAATGTGAAATTTCCAATGTTATTTTTACCTGCTCCTAATATTGGGGATGCAAATGGAAAAGCCTTTACTGTTCAAAGAGAAAGCAAGTTGTTATTTCTGCTTATTTAAGGCTACTCATTTTTAAAATTTTGGGTATTTAGGTTATCTTATTGGATTTCACACCTTAGTTTTCTTTGTAATTTTAAAAATTAATCCCATTGTGAGGTGATATTTGAACCCTAATATTATTCAGCACTGGTCTCCTTTTCTTGACATTAGATCAGATGTTCATCTTAGTCTGATAAATACTTAGCTCCTCATTTCTGTTTATTTTTAGTAGGGATTAACTGAATGTTATAGCATAAGACTAAATTATGGTGAGGTTTGATCATTAAAAGGTACAAGGAATCAAAAATCTTTAGGCTTTTAGCTTAATGCTACCCTTTAGCAGAATACTGTTACACTAAAAAGCAAGTATGTCTTTATCCATGAGTGTGAAAAATGACAGAGTCCAACTCTGTATAATTAAAAAAAAAAAAAGATACTTTTTAAAAAAAAACAATATTGAATGAGACAATTGAGCAAGGTTGCAGCACAGGAACATCGTAGCACTAAGGGCCAAGAGCTCGCCTTGGTTATTATTGTCTTGATTTTTATACTCTTGTGTTCAGGAAAAGTTAGCCTTGATTGGTTAGAGTAATTTCTGGAGGGGTGGAGTGGATTTTGGTGGGTTTGAGTGATCTCTTGGGGGTAGGGTTCATCTTTCACAACTCTTGATTGGATAAAGTTTGCACATGCTCATTGTCATTTTGTGAGAGTCTCGTCCAGATCAGTTCTTCTCTTGACACTGAGAATATAAAGTTTGCATTTGTATATAAAAGGATATGTATAAAGGGAATTACATTTACATATAAGGAGGTTACATATTAAGAAATATAAAACGATGTCTAAGGATATATATATATAAAAATAGAAATACAGAAAGTTACAGTTTTAAACCTGTAAAGAACTATAAGGTCTATTTACTTAAAACAACTCTAGAGTGTTAANCGTAATGAGCTCTAGGCATCTGGTTTCTATCTGGTTTTCCTAATGTTGATTTGCCACAGCAATAATTTTTCTGTTATCTTATCAGATAACTTATCTGCAAGCTCCCCTCTAGAAAACCTGGAATGTTTGAACGATTCATTCCTTAATGCTTTATAATTTTATTTCTGTTGTAAGTTCTAAAACTCTCAATATTCCATTTTTCACAATGAGTGTTATGGATTTAAACTCTGATGGAATTTTTTCTCCATCCCAACCGTGCCATGCGGCTCTGGATCTGGGCTCATGGCATGCCTTTCCCCGCCACCACGTAGAGGCTCTGGGGGTTGGGGGTTCCGCGTGGCTGCCGCCCGCAGGGACAGGGGAGTGAAGGGATGGTGGCGGCGCTGCCGAGGCAGGACTGCCAGTGCTCTTGGGCTGTCCGTGCCCACACCAAGTCCCAGGAAGGGGAGCAGATACCACCAGAGTTTTGGGGGATATAAACCTCAGAAGGAGAGCTCTCATCCCTTCTTTTTTGTTCCCATGTGGAGCGTGACGGACGGTCTTCCCACCACCTCTGCCATATCCTGACTGTTGAAGTACCGCTGCTGCCGGCATCTCATTTCAACACTTCCCAGTGGTGCGGCTCCATCCTCACAGCCCCCGTATTTGCACGGCTTCTGCGCCGGGTGGTGCTTCTCGTCAGCAGTTTTTATTCCCAGGCTGGTAGTGCCATGCCGCATGGCCACCTTTCTGCCATTTCTGAGACAAGCCGCAACTGCTTTGTTCTCAGTACCCCGCAGGACACGCATCCACTGCACCGCGCAGTCACCTCCCGCTGCCCCTGGGACAAGCGGCAGCTGGTACCTCCGTTCCTGTCGTCTTGCCACCGTGACACCAAAACTGCTGCTCCATCGCTGCCCCGAGAGAACTCCCCAACAGCAGTGCCAGTTTGTTTGCCGCAGTCCCAAAACCATGCGCTGTGCCTGGCACAACTGACCCCAACCCCGTGCTAGCGTGTGCCATGTTCTCTCCTTGCTGGAAGAAGTGAGATGTCTTTGTGCCTCCTGTGGAAAAGCCCCAGCTGCCTTCGTCCCCGCCACAGCCGCCATCTTTGTTCACAATCACTCCTTTATCTCCCGAAGGCGCACAGGCGCCCCCTGGTGGTCATCGGAGAGCAATTACAGTCTCTGCCTCCCAAAGGGTGCGCGAGCGCCGCCTGCTGCATTACAGCCATCACTACACCCAAGAACATACAAGGGAAGGGATAGTTTTTGTCTATGTGGTTCTTGTTTTGGTTATTTTATGTCATTGTATATTTCAGTTGGTTCCATATTCGTAAGTAAGTATTTGTTATATCCTTTTTATACTTTTTGTCTTGGATCTTTTGATTTTTCAAATTTAAATAACAGATTAGAAGGGAGGGCCTTCTACTCCACTGAGCCTCACCCTTCTGGAGTATGTTGTCTTAAAACCAGGACAATGATCAACAAGTTTTTAAAGTAAACCAGGTAGCCCATTATTCTGATAGTGAGGAGAGGGTACAGTGGTATAAATGTCATTATTTGGGCCTGTTAATCAGTCTAAATGTGTATTTGTGTATTGATAATTGACAGTAGAAAAACTTTAAAAGTCTCCTTTCTATTTTCAAAGTAAAATGCATCAAAAACTTTATTTAAAAATAAGACAAGTTGTTTCTCTTTTGTGATCATTTCCATAAGGCCATTCTGAAGAAGGTGCAGGAAAACACTTTCATTGAATAGGAAATAATTTTAAAAGCTTACAAAAAGTCACTATCGCGTCATGTAAATCAGAATGTCATGAAGAAGCTGAATTCTTTTCACAACTTTTTTATTTGTTTGCTCTTTTTGTTCCCTGCTTATAATTGAACGCCTTCTGAGTGTGTTTTTCCTCAAAACCTGAAACTAATAAGGATACATTCAGTTCAATTTGGCATTCTGTTATCTTTCAGTGTTTTGGGGGGGTTATGGGTTTTTTATTTGTTTTTAAGGTGTAGAGAGGCAAACTCCTAAAATTTTAATTAATGCAGCGTATTGTTTAAAAAGAACAGAGCTGAACTTAGGCTTTTTTTTCTTGATGCTTTCCTCTCCTGTTACATTAAAGGGTATGAAAGTAGTGTTATGCCACCTGCTGTCAGGTTATCAAAATGAAAATGTGGTATTTTAGAATGATAGGAAGAAATACCAGCTTGGAGAGATGTTGAGAGAATTATGTAATTTAATTTAGTTCTCTGGACCTGACATCACAAGTAATAGTGGTGAATTGCGTTAATACTAGATTTTTATCTGATAAAAGAATTTATAATTAGGAAATGACCACTGGGATATTTGCAGTTTTGAGAACTTGATGATCTTCCTCTGCTAATCAGTCCTCTTGGAGTAAATGTTGGTGCTTTCTTCCAATAACATTGTTTCTATAACATTTTCTGTATTTGCACTGAACTATGAAAAGCTTGTTTAAATTCATCCTAAAAGAGGACTTTGATCAAAATATCGCATGTGTTGTACATGCTACTTATTATCGTGAAGGCCTTTAATTAATTACTGCAAGTGAAGGAAGTTTTTGTGGGCCTTGACAGATGAAAAGATGATGATGTTCCCTTTGGCCTTATCTAAATTAGCAGCAGAGAATTGAAATGACACAGAGAAAGTTGCAAAACCCTTTAGAAGATAACAAAACCTTTTCCTGACCCAGGCAGTGTGATTGATTGATTTACAGTACAAAGACTGAACTTTCAAAATGAAGAAGCAACGTAAAATTAAGATGTATTCAAAGTTGTTCTGTACTTCAAAATAGAAAACTTAAATTTCTGCTCTTGAAATTGTTTCTTGTGAAAAAAGGTTGTGACATTCTTCAGAATTTAACTATTAGAAAGTATAAAAATAAACACAAAATCCGGGGAGGGATGGTGTTATGTGGTGGTCAGGTGGTTTTGTGTAACTTGTGGGATGGTCTCCTGTGGACTTTTTCTTTGTTGTTTTCACAAACTGTACTATTTAAACTCGAGAGTGTTTTGAACCAAGCTTTCAAACAGTGTAAAAAAGTGATTAAACAGAATTTATATCCTAACAAAATATCATTTTGAGTGCTTGATTGGTTTTTATTTTACTTCAAGTTTGACTTTCACTTTGGATGATTATTGCCTTTTTAAACATATAAATATGCTTAAAATTGAGTCTTATTGTGCATAAGCTCCATAAAAGCTTCTTGTTTGAATTCCTTTCATTGTTGGGGCAATAGCAGCAAATCTGTATCATTAAACTAATGTGAAATTATTGTTGTTTTCAAGCAATTTTCTTTGTTCACAGGTGTCAGCTGTGATGCATGTTTAAAAGGAAATTTTCGAGGTCGCAGATACAAGTGTTTAATTTGCTATGATTACGATTTGTGTGCAACTTGTTATGAGAGTGGTGCAACAACAACGAGGCATACAACTGACCATCCAATGCAGTGTATACTAACAAGAGTAGATTTTGGTAAGTAATAATTTAATTTATATTAGAGCTGTTTGCAGTAGTTAAAAACTTATATTTTATTTCATTACTTGAGAACTTTTTCCCTCCAAATAGCATGCTGAAAATCATAGCAAGTTCCTGTCTCTTGATAAAAAGCTTATTCTGTTTTTAGGTCTAGCATATGAAATATGCTTTATTCTTTTGGGTGAATTGTTTTGGCACACAGAAAATTATCAGACTATTAGATAAATATATGATAAAAAGGTTGCTCGTAAATTAACTTCCAATTCAAAAGGTGCAAGAAAAACACATGCACCCACCTCTCCTTTCTCCAATATGTTGTACCAGAAAGTACCATGGTGAAGAAGAGAAATTGTAGTGAGAATTTGGGGAATATGTTGTTTTGTAGTTACATCAGGGGATGTTAAAGAAGCAGGGGTGGTAGGCTGTATGGAATGTGGAAGACTAGTGGCAAGGGCTAGGAAGTAGTTCTCTTAATTGCTGTTTTCTCTTCCCTGAGTCATTTCTATCACATCATATTTATAACATGAGTGTTGTAATTCAGATGTTGAGGTCTCGATAGATTGACTAGATTTCAGCTTGAGGCTTTACTATTAGAAAATTATTCATTTAGTCTTGCAGGTCTTGTTAAGTCAAGTGGTGACAGCTGTGTTGGCAGTGTTAGGTGTTGACAACTGGGCATCAAATCTTTTGTAATCTGCATTATCACCTGTGTGTATTCATGGCATTGGTGTGTGTTATCAACAAAAAAAAAATCATCCAGTAGCTGGGTGAATTAACTGAATCCCTGACATTATATCTTTGTTAGAGTGTTTCTGATTCTCAAGTAATAAGCCCAGCAAGCACTACTTAGCTCTGTAGCTGAACACTGAGAAACTGATCAAGTTGTATAAAGAAAAACAAAGAACATGCTGTTTCTTGCTACTGGACATGTCTATACCGTAAGATATTTCAGAGATTGATATATTGTTGTGCTATATGAAAGCAATTGACAGCTTTTTCCAGACTGTCAAACTTACATTTTACTCTAGCAAGTGTGGCTCTTGTGCTGTAGTTTTTATTGAAAAGGGAGGGTTTTGTTAGAGAGTTCCAAATACGGTGACTAGAAATTCTAATTGTTGGAATTAGATCACAACATTCAGTAAAGTGGGACAAAAAAAATGATGTTTGAAAAAATGTTAGTCTATATAAATGATGTAGTACGTTATTCTATGTCTTTATCTGAGTGTTTACAAAGTGAGGGGAGATCTAAAGAGGAATGTATTGTTTCTTTATGCTTTTGGCAGGGTACCTAGCCAGAGAGCTCAGGAAGCTTTTTGGCTAGAAAATGTGAAGCAAAACGTAAAATTTAAGGAAGCTTTAAGGGTTCTGATTTAATGAAGTTATTGATTAGTGTTCAAGTACCACTCCAGGGGGAGAAGCTTGTCAGAATCCAGTTTCTTCAACATTTTAGTTCAAATATTAGTGTGATATCAGCATATTACTTGTATGATGTCAACATTTTTAGTTTATATATATTAAATTGAAATGAAGTTGCACTGGTATGAAGATAAGTGTTGTTAAATTTTCTGTCTTCTGTCTACCTTCTTAAAGTAAGACATCTCTTCAATCTACAAGAACAAATTGTTACATTGAGTTCTGAATTGGTTCCTCGAAATACTGGTTTTGTCTGAGGAATGCTAGTGAATTTCTGAATGAGTACCAGGAGATTTGCAACCAGAGAGAAGAATGTGCTAGTTCTGTTGTTGATGAAGCAAAATTGTTCTTTTTCTTCCCCATTGGGATTGTCAGATGTCCCAAAACCATTTCCTTTAGGAAACACTAATTTGGTATGCTGTCAAGTCCCCTTTTGAGAGTGTTCTGAGCCTAAACATCATCTTAGTACTTTTCCTGTATAAGCAGCGAAGGAAGCTTTTCCTGGAGTGATGCAATTTAGTATGAATTGAGCATGATTTTTTAAATTTTCATGATCAGTTTGGCTCATGTTAGTTGCTAAATTAGTAGCTTAAGGAAGATGGTTACTTTTTGATAGTCAAGAAGTGCTGAAGTATTGAAATTGGTTCATAGCATCTCGTTCCTTTTGCTTTGCTAAAATTTCCCCTTATTGTTAAACACTGGTTCAGCTATGGCATCACTATCAACATATGGACTGCTGGTGTCACTGAGGCATTTTAAATTACAATATTTAACATAGCTTTGCTACAGTGATCTTACCTGTAATACAAGCTCATCTATGGTAAAAACAACGATGGTGGGAAAAGTGATGGTTCAGCACCACCATCAGACTTACTTATCTTTTGAATATTCAGTAAGAGCAATGTTGTTTGCTAGTGTAAAAATTATGTAGTCTGTTTATTCTTTTGGAACTTGAGTCATTTAACAGCTTTATAATATTGGCATATACACTGTGTAGAAGTAAAATGTTTATTTTGATTAATTAATGAATAAATTTGACATTGATTACATGCACATAAGTGCATATAAAGAGGTTATATAAATAAAATAATGAGCTATGCTGCTTGAAAATAACCCTTCCTAAAACATCATCTTTTTCCAGATTTGTATTATGGTGGAGAAGCTTTCTCTGTAGAGCAGCCACAGTCTTTCACTTGTCCTTATTGTGGGAAAATGGGTTATACGGAAACATCTCTTCAAGAACATGTTGCTTCTGAACATGCAGAAACATCAACAGAGGTGGTAAGCTGCTTCAGCACTGTTTTTCAATTACAATGAAAGTATATGAAAATTTACAGAAAATGAATATTTTTTCTTGGAAGTATGTGTTAATTTAAATGCTGACTAGGAAGGTATGTACCATACATACATACACACCATGCTGGTGTTTTCCCTGTTGACTCCTTGAGCTACTAACAGTGCCTAATTCAACAGTTCTACATCTGCCTACATCATCACCTTTACCTCTCTACAGTTTCTTACAGCACTCTCTCATCAGTCTGAGTTAAGGTTATACAGCTGAGTCCTCTGATCCCTGGTGTGCAGGCCACTAAATCCTGGTGTTACAGGGAGGGTTAAACCCTTCTAAAAATAAATAAATTGTAACTACATTGTTTTTTGTTTTTTTTTTTTATAAAATGGCTCTTGCTGTTTCTCTTTACCCTACCACTTGATTTTTCTGATGATTTCAACAGTGGCAATTAGTGCAGAGCAGTTACATACCATATAATAGCCTACTGCAACTATTTTTTTGCTTCTCTTTTTGTCAATAAGTGTTCTCCTCAAGTCTCCTCAAGTTTTTACATGTAGATGTTACTGTTGCTTGTGCCAGAAGGTCTGAAATTTTTCTGAAATGCAAGTGACTTCCTTGCACTACTTAGAGTTCAGACAATTTTCTTTTTAGAAAAGTCTGTAACCCTGTTTTTAGATTTACCTTTATGGTGCAGGTATATGTTTTGTATTTCTTTCTAAAGTCCGCTTCACTAATTCAACAGTTATGTGTTAGCAATCCTACATTAAATTCTTGTCTAAGAAATTTGGGTATCTTTCCAGCAGTGGGGGATATATTCATATTTGTGTGTGAATACTGTGTATGCCTGAGGAATGTATGATTACAGAAGGACATTTAGGGAATTGTTGTCTAGTTTTTTGTTGTAGATTCCTATAAAAATGTGCATGCTTGAAGAAAATTTTTTTGAGAAATTATGTGCAAGAAGGAGAATCTCTCTCCTTAGAGCCTGCTTAAGGCCCTTATATCAAGGAGTAGTAGAGGAGGTAAAACTTGTCAACCTGTTCTGAGACTCAAAACTGTCCTGGTCTTTCCTAAGAACATATGAATTATTGGTGTATATTTTTTCATTTTTAGATTTAAAACTGCAGTAATTTTCTCCATCAAATGATCAACAGTAATGGTCAGCAATACGGGGCAAGTTCACATGGATGTGGCTGGCATTATGATGATTGTTACTGTTGCTATTGGGTTTCAAAAACAGCATTCAGGTAGAAGTTTGGCGTTTTTTTAGGGTTGTAGCTCTGAAAATTGTAAGAAATGCAATCAGATATCTTTGAATCAAGTTTCAGAATGAAGACATCAGTTTTCTGCTATTCGGTCACACTTAGCAGATTCATTGTATATTTAATAAGGCAGCAACTAGACTGAAGCAAAAGGAACAGGGTGGGGTGGGCCAACCTTGGCTGGATGCCAGGTGCCCATCAAGCTGCCCTATCTCACCTCCCTCCCCAGCAACAGGATGGGTAGAAAATATGGCAAAATGCTCATTGGTCAGGGTAAGGAGGGGCATTACTCAGCAGTTACTATCATGGGCAAAACTAACTCAAATTGGGGAAACTAAATGTATTGCCAGTTAAACAGAGTAGGACAATAAGAAATAAGAACAAATTTTAAAACTTCTTTTTCTGGGGCTCAGCTTCACTCTCAACTCTTCTACCTCTTTTTTCCTCCCTGAGCAGCGCATGGGGATTGGGAATGGGGGTTGTGGTCAGTTCATAACGCTTTATCTCTGCCACTCCTTCCTCCTCACACTCTTCCCCTACTCCAGAATGGGGTCCCTCCCATGGAATACAGTCCTTAATGATCCACTCCAGCATTGGTCCTTCCCACAGACTGCAGTTCTTTGGGAATAGACTGCTCCTGTATGGGTCCCCCACAGGGTCACAGTTCTGATAGAAAATCTGCTCCTGCTTGGGCTCCTCAACATGGGCTGCAGCTCTCTTCAGAGCACATCTACCTGCATGGGCTGCAGGGGGTACAACCTGTGTCACCATGGTCTTCTTCACGGGCTGCAGGGAAATCTCTGCTCTACTGCCTAGAGTACCTCCTCCCCCTCCTTCTTCATTGACCTTGGTGTCTGCAGGGTTATTTTTCTTGTGTTCTCACTCCTCTCTCACAGTTGCTACTGTGCAGCTTTTTTACTCTTAAATATATTATTACAGAGGTGTTACCACCATTACTGATTGGCTCAGCTTTATCCAGGGGCAAGTCTTTCTTGGAGTTGACTGGAACTGGCTCTGTTGGCCATGGGGACAACTCCTGTTGTCTTCTCAAGCCAAAAAGTCTTTAATGTGTAGAGCAAAAAAGGGAGCATGGCACAGATCAGATAAACTAATATTGAGAACAGATAAGTTAATATTGTGGTCAGCAATGGTTAAACAGCTATAATAATTATATGTTCCCTCTAATATGCTCTGGTTAAATCTGTCATCATCTCCAACCTTTTGCGTCCTAGATTGTGTGCCAAAAATACTGGTTGTGGTTTAATCCCAGCTGGCAACTAAGCACCACACAGCTGCTTGCTCACTTCTCCCCTGCCCCTAGTGGGATGGGATGGGATGGAGGGGAGAATAACAAGAGCAAAATTGCAAAAACTTGTGGGTTGAGATAATAGGGAAAGCAAAATCTGCCTTTGCAAGCAAAGCAAAATAAGGAATTCATTCATTCCTTCCCATTGGCAGGCAGATGTTTAGCCATCTCCAAGAAAGCAGGGCTCCATCACATGTAATGATTTCTTGGGAAGACAAACACCATAACCCTGAACCATCCTCCTTTCTTCCCTGTGTTTTTTATTGCTGAGTGTTATGGTTTGACTCTGGCTAAAAGCCGAGAGCCTACACATAGATCTAAAATTTCTCAGAGAAGGGAAAAAAACCCTCGACTTCTGTGATAAGGATTACAAGCAACTGTTTATTAACTACTTCACACAAGCAAAACAGGCTCTAACTTAGAATGTTAAGNGTTTAAGGCATCTTCTCTTTCTCCTCTCTCTGACCTTGGTGTTAATCAAACTTCCCACCCTCCTTTCTCTTAAGCTGCCATGATGTTCTGCCTAGTTTTTTTTTTTATTCTCCTTCTTAAATATGTTATCACAGAGGCGTTAGCAGTTGACCTTGAGCTAGCTTAGAGCAGAGAAAAAACTCCAGCAGCTTCTTAAAGAAGCCTCTCTCCTAGCCCCCCCCAGCTAATAAAAAACTCTGGCTATTTAAAACCACAACACTGAGCATGATGGTATATGGCATGGAATATCCCTTTGGTAAGTTGGGATCAGTTTTGTCCCCTCCCAACTACTTGTACATCCCCAGTCTACCTGCTGTTGGGGCAGTGTGAGAGACAGAAAAGGTCTTGATGATGTATGAGCTGTTCAGCAATAGCTAAAACATTGGTATGTTATCAACACTCTTTTGGTCATAAAGCCAAAACATAGCACTATATGGGCTACTATGAAGAAATTTAACTCTATCCCAGCCAAAAACAGTATATTTGTATACATGGGGAGGTGATGGTAATAAAGGAACAGATTTAGAAACTGTCAAGTCAACTGTGATATTTGGAGCCTAACTGGCTTAAGGCTTTTTAGTAATATCCTGGATTTCATTCCAAGTAATGGGATGTTAAGAGCATAGCCGCCTTATCCAGCCCAGGACTCCCTTCTGCTCAGCTGCTGAAGCCCAGCCTGGGGACCTGGGGCCTCTGCCTAGGCTAAGGGATACAGCTGCCACTTTCCCATTTACAGGTTCAGCCAGTAGTGAAGCCAAGCACTTATTTTGGAGAACTGTACACGCACAGAGGACACTGACATGGCCCGTCACACAGATAACCACAGACATGGTGCTGCCTTCAACAGTACCTACATGTAGGACTTGCATAAAACATAAGTATAGGCAGTCAAGTTCCCTCCTTCCTCTTCACCTGGTAGAGATAGAAGGTTGCTGCTATAGTGAAGGTACACATGATACTCACTGGATTCACAAGCACACACATGTTCACTGTGATCCCTCGAGTACTGGCGTAGCCCTCCGTGTGTCCAGTACCCCTGCCTGGATCCCAGGCACTCTTACTTGCTTCCCTGGTCTCCTATTTGCCAGTTTGTCCAGCTCGATGCTCACTAGCAAACACTCATGACTCATCTCACAAGCGCTCCATATTTGCAAGTTTCCCTGGGCATACCAGCACAGACCCTTGCCTGCTTCATACTCCTGCCTAGACTCAAGGCTCCTCTCTACTCATTTGCTAGTCCAGATTGAAGTTTGCTATACACGCACACCAGGTTTGGGGAAGATGCAGACAACCACTCCCCCTTTCCCCCAGCAGCTGGCACCAAGCAGCACATGGGCTGTGACTGGTGGTCCTGCTTCAGTTGCCAGTGCTGGACCCCTCACTCATGTTGATTTTCCCCCCATTAGCTGTATTTTGGGACACATACTGTCTCTGCCTCAGTGGCTGCAGGCAGAGACCATGACTCACTCTAGTAGCTGATGTTAAGACTCCACTCAGTCCAGTTGCTGACACAACAGGCCAGGGGTGCCTGCACCCTTGGTCTGACTGGAGTAGCTGGCACCAGATCCACTTATGACAGCCCCCCCAGTAGCGGGCACTCCAGGCACAAAGTTTGTAGTATCTGCCCTAGGTCTAGAGAGCTATGGCCCCTTCAACTACTCATGCTAGGAATCTCCCTTGTTCCAGTAGATGACACCACAGGCCACAGGGTCACCTACAGCCCCAATCTGACTCCAGTATCTGGCACCAAATTTTGTTCATACATATACAGGTCTCACCAGTAGCTGGCACTTAGTCTTTGCAGCATACATACACATGGGACAGTGAGATTATGCAGAGATTGTTAAGATTTAATAAGAAGATATAGGAAGACAGGACAGACTGTGGTGATCAGGCTCAGTCAGACAAACATACTGACCAGCTCTGTCTTAAGTGTGACCAGTCCACTTTATATCCAATTCTGTCTACCTTCCCCTTTGTTCCTCCTGGCTCTCCCTTCCCCCTGCATTTCTCTTCATAGATTTGTATGGTTCTATTGATTTCCTCACCCCTCCCAGTCTGGGATCTCCCCCCTAATTTACAGTCTTATCAGTTGCAAAGTCCAGGTTGATATCCCTGGAAGAATAGTTAAGACTTAACATATAATGTGTCAAAGTTTCTCCTTTCTGGCTTATTAACATGTGATCTGTCAAGCTTTAAGACTGGCCTGCAAAACTCTTGCAAAGGACTTTTAAGGCACACTTCTCTCAGGTGGTTGCGAAGTTGTTGGCAGGAAAAATCAAAATAATAAATGAAGGTTGCTATGGCTGTAAGTGTCCCTAGACTTTTTTTAAACGTGTGTTTAGGCTTAAGAAAAAAAGAAAACCATAATGCCATCTCCCAAAATACTTGGTAGGAATAGAGCTTCTCTTCTCTGCCACATCTCTAATGCTATTTTACTGCAGTGGGTGGTCTCAGTTGTGATACTTTAATGAATATTCACATCTGGTTTCATTCTCCTTCCTATGCTTCACTGGTGAGATGAGAAGTTGCTTGGGGATTCAAGGAGCAGTAAATGAACTTGATAATGTCAGTAATCCTGTGTAACTATACCTACTGTTTGTGCTGGAATTGACATATAAAGACAAATTTGAAAGCTGAAACATTGCAGATGAGATTTGAACATTTTTACTTTTTGGTTTCCATGGTATTATTAAAAGCATAATTACAAGGAAAAGTCTTAAAAAGATACTACAATTAACAGCTGTGTTTGAACACATTTACTGTTTTAAATTGTGGCTGTTGAGGTATAGGATTAGAATGTGATATTTAAAGTATAAGAATCCATCAACTCTGAATTGTGATTTGTGTAAAGTTGGTTGTGTTTGTTTGGGTTTTTTTCTCACTTTGTTGTTTCAGATCTGTCCAATATGTGCAGCATTACCTGGAGGGGATCCTAATCATGTCACAGATGACTTTGCAGCTCATCTTACACTGGAACACAGAGCTCCTAGAGATTTAATATCCTTTCTTAAGTTGAGGGGAAAGGGATAGACTGTTCCTTATGATAGCTGTAACTAATTGTTCTGACTTCTGTAGTCAAGTGGTTACATCGGTTTTGCTTATTTTTTAGAATTGGTGTTTAGTTATAGGGGAACTATACCTTTGAATTGTTTATATGTATATATATATATTTATATCTATCAGACTGTGAATGGCCTTTAGGTGTTGCTTGACAATGTGGGTGTGTGTTTTTCTTTTATTCCTGATAGCAAAACCTTTTAAAGATGTTTCTGACACCCAGCTGCTTCTTTCTGCAGTTTTTACCCTTTTTGGTCGTTAGATCTGATGCCATTTTGTGTATGGGAAAGCAGCAATACAGATTCAGTAGTGTTTTATAGATAATTACAAGACTGAAAGCAGATGTGTTTGTTAGAAAATGCTTTGAACTTTGAAATTGAGGGATCTTAAGTGTTTGATTAGTTTTATTACTGTATTTCAATAGGATCATTTCAGCCTGTTATTTATTGACTTTTTTAAAGATATAACTAGAAGACCTATTAGGAGACTTCCTAGGGATTAGGGCTATCTTCGGTATCTGCAAATTGTAGTAATATAGCTACTCTCAATGACTGAAGAGCCCAAACTGTCAGTTTCTTTGCACTTTTAAGTACAATTTTCTTTCTGTTACTTGGTCTTAGGAATAGTAATGTGGCTTGTTTTTTGTTGTACAAATACTTGCAACATAATTTCAGAAGATACTCTTAATTCATGGAAGTACAGGCCATCATGAAAAACTCATTAAGTGATCTTGAAATTATTTATCTTTCTGTGTCTCATTTAAAAAATACTCCTAGTGTAATTTGATAGTGCCTTTTTTGTTCAGGGCTTCTTAAAAGAAAAAAAAAACAAGGCCTAACAACTCAAGTTCATTATATCTACTGCTAGCAATATGAGAGGAAATGGTTTCACTTTGGTTGTGGTCTGTATTTAAATTTGTTAGCATTTAATTGTCAGTCCCAATTACACAGGGAAATTGACTTCCTATTGAAGTGGATGAGGTGTTGGATTAGAATTCGTGCTTCTGAAGCTTTTCCTTCCCCTCCCACATTGGTGATGTCAGATAACTTTTAACTGGGAAATGTCTGTTTATTGCTAGCTACATAAGAGCTAGAGAAATCAGAATAATCTTTTCAGTTACTGTGTCAGTTATCACAAAACTGACAGGAGGAGTATTTATAAATAATTATAGGAAATGCATGTGAAAGTCTCTGTACTTTAGCAATCAATGTTACCAAGTCCACAAAACTTGATAGAGTTTCTGGACTAGTTTTTCCATGTTGGGTGCTATTTCATGTCTTCTGACAGCTAAGACTAAAAGGAAGAAATGGGGGAGAGATTTCCCCCTGCCCAGTTGCTATCAGTTTAGGAAAGGATATGGTCTTTAGTGTAGCAGTTAGAAGGGTGTTTTAAGCTGTTTTAAATGGCTGCACATATTTCTTGTGAAGAATCCTGTGCAGCCACTGCAAGATACCACCTTTATCCCTGGAGACTCTGAACAGCTCTTTAAATTCCAGTTTCTTTCTTAAACAATTTTCAACTGTTTTACTGTTTAAAATATGGCTTTAGTCTTGACCTTGTAAATGGTTCTAGCTTGGTTGTTTTCAGTATATGTTTGCAATGAGTTAAGAGTTCCAAATGCTTTTTTAACCCCAGCAGAGTTGGGTGAGACATCAATATACTCTTAACTAGTATATTAAATAATGTTTTTATTAAAAACACTTTGAAAGGTGCAGTTAGCAAGCTACTATGATCATTTTCTAAATGAGACCAAGGCTAGAGTTTTTCAAAGTATTTATATTAAAGATGTTCTAGCTATTTCATTTTCCAAGTTTACTTTAAAAAAAGGCCCAGAATGGGGGCATTTTTCTGTCAGATGTACCTATGGAAAGCTTCCCAAACTACATGAGAGCAGTAGTCAATCGGTAAAATATTGGTGACAATATTCTGTCACTACCAGTATCCAGTATCAACAGATTCAAAGGAGGAACAAACCAATCTGTGCTAGCCAACTGTATTCTCTCCCAAGGGAGATTTTTCCCCTTCCTTTGTAAGAATCGATATGCACACAGGTAAACCCAGATGACCAAACCACAGCTAGGGTATTAAGGAAAAGTTTATTCTGAAGTTGGAAACCCTTAATACACTGCTAAATCATGCAGTAGGTGAAAGAGCAGCCCAGCAAACCCATTCCAGTGCTTTTATAACAACACCTTTCGCATGCGCGTAACTTCAGGACTGTGTTCTCCCCTGTGCTTTATGGTCTCCCTCTCTTGAAGCAGGGGCCTCAGGTGTGTCTATGAGAACTTTTATCTCTTCTTGCATCAGGGGAGTTAATTTCTCAAAACAGACAGGCAGAAAGATAGGTAGTGCTATTCATGGGAAAGAATTTTCTCCTACACCAGGTTTTTTCTAGGCCTTGTTTTCCCAGCAGCGAAGACCTCATTGAGTGAAACTCTTTTTCCTCCTCAAATAAATCTTCCACATTTACTTTCTGTCCCTACACCCTCCTAAATCCTGAAAGTGAAATGTTTTATGCTCTGTAGCATAATAGACTTAAGAGAGTCAATTCTTCCTGAAAGTATTTATTATAGTAACTGGATGTTCTTACTTGCCAAAAAAGTCTTAATTTTTCAGTCTTAATTTTTTTAATTCAGTAATATCATGAGGAGATTAATTCTACACCAGAATTGCACCTTCTGGGATAAGACATTGGGCACCAGTCTGCTGCAAATAATATTTTATACAAGTGATAAACATGCTATTTTAGAAAATAAGGAAATTGGAGATAAGGTGAGCTAAAGCTACTAATTTAGAAACTAGAAAAATACAATATGTATAAGTACATTATTTCCTAGTTTAGTAGTTAATTGCACTAGTGCTTCTTAAGATAAAAGGAAGCTTTAGCTAGACTATATTGGGAGAACACGTTTGTGTGGTAAGAATAGCAATAAAACTTAGTAGATTATTTTCAGATTTAAATACCCTTCTTTCCCAATTTTGATATTAAAATCCTTATGTCTATTGAGTAATGTGTTCTGCTGAATATGCATCATCAGTTGTAGCATTACCTAGTAGAAACTAATCCATAAGGCAGAAAATCCATCCTGACAGTTTTTAGATATGATAAAAAGCCTGGGAAAGATGAATTTAGTTCAAGGAGCCCTGGGTGCCTTGGGTTCACATCTATAGGTCTGACTGGCACCATAGCTATGATTGCTTTGCACTTATAAAGTTGAATCATTGTTTTGCGAATGAGGAATAGTGTGTTGCCCAATTATTCAATCTAGTAAATGTTCTTGCTGTTTAATACTTGATAGCAAAAGACTTTTCTTAACTGCTTGGTTATGATGAATCTAGTGGTGTTCGGCACGTACGTAGAATGTTTCACCCAGGCCGGGGTTTGGGAGGCCCCCGTGCACGTAGATCAAACATGCACTTTACTAGCAGTTCCAGCGGCGGGCTTTCATCTTCTCAGAGTTCATATTCTCCAAGCAATAGAGAAACCATGGATCCTATAGCTGGTAAGAGCTGTAACCACTGATTTTAGCTCAGAATCCTTAAATAGACTTTGAAACAAAATCCAAGATGATAATAGTTGTCTTGTTTTTCTCTTTCTTTTTTTTTTTTAATGCTTCCCAATGTTGTAATTGATGGGTATTTACTGATGAAAAGTATCCTTAATTGTATTGTCTACAGGGATTGAACCTGGAACTTCTGAAATGAAAAACACTGCCCCTTTAGTTTGTGCTTTTAAAGTTAGACTTCTAGGCCCATTCCCATGACTGACCTGTTCACAGGTAGTATCAAAGAATGGTTGACGTTTGAAAGGACCTTTCAAGATCATCTAGTACAACCCCATCCAAATTCTCTCCCCCCCTGTGCCCCCAAGCAAGGCCACTTAGAGCAGGTTGCTCAGGACCATGTCCAGTCAGATTTAATATTCCTACAGATGGATTCCACAACCTCTCTGGACAACTTGTTAGTGTGTTTGATCACTCTCACAGTAAAAAGTGTTTTCTTGTGTTCAGATGGATGTCATTTGTTTTAATTTCTGCCCATTGCCTCTTGCCCTGTCAGTGGGCAGTACAGAGTCTGGCTCCCTTTCCTTTATTTCCTTCCATCAGGTATTTATATACACTGTTAAGATTCCTCCCCTTGAGCCTTTTCTTTTCCAGGCTGAAGAGTCCCAGGTCTCTTAGCCTCTCCTCATATGATATGTATGCATGTATTTTTGAATTTTTGAGTGGATGAACAGCAAGATGGGAACTTGGGGAGCAAAGTCCCTCCCACTGTAAGTAAAGATCAGGTTCGTGACCACCTGAGGAACCTGTACATACGTAAGTCTATGGTACCCGATGAGATGCATCCCAGAGTCCTGAGGGAATTAGCTGATGTAGTCGCCAAGCCACTCTCCATCATATTTGAAAAGTCATAGCAGTCAAGTGAAGTCCCCAGTGATTGGAAAAAGGGAAACATCACACTGATTTTTTAGAAGGGTAAAAGGGCAGCAAGTCTCAGGCCGGGCGCCGCGGCACATGCACCAGTGTAAAAGATGACATGAAGAAAGTGTTACTGAAATTCATCATCCTTGGAGTCTCTGGAATGGGAAAGACATCACTCATGAACCAGTATGTGAACAAGAAATTCAGTAACCAGTACAAGGCTACGATAGGTGCAGACTTCCTGACAAAAGAGGTCATGGTGGATGACAGGCTAGTGACAATAAAGATATAGGATACAGCAGGCCAAGAATAATTTCAGTCTCTGGAAGTTGCCACAAGGGAGTGGACTGCTGCGGACTGCTGTGTCCTGGTGTTTGATGTCATGGCTTCCAACACATTCAAAACCCTAGACAGCACAAGGGATGAATTCCTCATTCAGGACAGTCCAAAGGATCCTGAGAACTTTCCTGTTTTTGTGCTAGGAAACAAGATTGACCTAGAAAACAGACAGGTCACCACAAAACAGGTGAAAGCCTGGTGCTACACTAAAAACATCCCCTATATTGAAAACAGTGCCAAGGAGGCCATTAACGTCGAACAAGCTTTCCAGACAGTTGCATGAAATGCACTTAAACAGGAAACCGAAGTGGAGGTTTACGATTAATTCCCCGAACCCATCAAACTAGACAAGACTGACCGAGCGAAGGCTTCTGCGGAGAGCTGCAGCTGCTGAGGGGAGAGGGAGGGGTTGAGCACAGTCCTTCACAAACGAATATCACACTTAGGCCTTCAAACGCACAGCATCTCTTTTGTGTTTAAAACAAAATGAAAAAAAAATTCCATCTCCAGCTGCCAAAATCCACCCATCTCCTATGAGCATCTGAGTCCTGCGCTTCAGAGATCACATCCCCACACCATCCACATCAGACTTCATGGTAACAGACCTTTCTTTTAGTTTAGAATGGAAACTCTCATATATGTTTGGAACTGCATCTAATTCCAGGTGTCCAATGGAGAGAAACTGTTTACGGGTAATCTGTGTAACAAATTACATACATTTTTAACGGTCTTGTGTTTTCCCCTGTGAAGGCTGCAACTGGAAAGGCTGATTACCCATAGTTCGTTACAAGCTCAGCACTCAGTCTGACTAGGTTGAGTTTTGTATGTATCTGTTAATGCTTGTTACTTTTAACTAATCAGATCTTTTTACAGTATCCATGTATTATGTAATGCTTCTTTAGGAAAAATCTTATAGTACATGTTAATATATGCAACCAATTAAAAATGTATAAATTAGTGTAAAATTCCTGAATTACATGTTCAAGTACTGAAACACAGGTTGTGTAGAAAGTGAGGAGGACACTTGTGACCTGCAGTGTGCTAGCAANTCCAGGGAAACTTTATTGTAGCCTTTTAAGATATAAAGGGGGCTTATAAGAAAGTTGTTTTAGCTTTTTTTTATCTGAGCCTGTAGTGACAGGACAAGGGGCAAAAGTTTTGAACTGAAAGAGGATAAGTTTAGATTGGACATAATGAAGAAATTTTTTATGATGGGGGTAACTCATCGTAACTGGGACAGGTTGCTTAGGGAAGTTGTGGATGCCCCATCATTGGAAGTGTTCAAAGTCATCTTGGATGGGGCTTTGAACAACCTCATCTAATGAAAGATGTCCCTGCCCATGGCAGGGGGGTTGGACTAGATGGTCTAATGTAAAATCTTAGAGATAACAATCTTACACGCATATAGTGAAAAATTTTAAGTGTCAGGGAAACTTCAGAACTTCAGAACTTCTTGTACTTATCTAAATTCCTGCTATTATTTGTCTTTGCTTCAGATCCTGGAAGGGCATGAATGTTTAAACTGGAGCTTCTTATTGTTAGGCAGTGAACCAACTTAAAAGTGCATTGCTTTTGAAAGAGGAAGTGACAGCTCCACCCACCTCTTCATAGGCACAGTTCCTTTGCCTCTGTTGTGCTGTCTACTCTTTGGGCCCTCTGTGAGCTGATTTAACTCATTGAAATGGCAGAAAAATAATAGAAAAAATTAGTTTGAAATTGACCTCTGCAGGTTGTGTATTTCCAACCCCTTTCTCAAAGGAGAGATCTATTTAGATCTGGTTACTCAAGGCCTTATTCAGTTGAGTTTTGAATGCCTCCAGGGACAGAGATCCTACAAGCTCTCTGAGCAACCTGTTCTAGTATTTAAAAACCTTTATGATTTAAAAGGGGATGGGGGGAGGGACGTGAGTGGGATACAAAAAGATAAAACCTTTTACATGGAATTGGAATTTCCCATCTTGCTTTGTATGACTCTTGTCCTATTGCTGTATGCCTCTGAGAAGGGTCTAGCTTAGTCTTCCCTGTATCTTCCAGTTGGGTAGGTTCAGATGGCAATAAGATAACTTCCAAAGTATTCTTTTCCAATCTGAACAAAACCAGTTCTCCCACTCTTTCCTCCTGTACTGTATTCCAGCCTCCTGATCATCTTGGTGGCTCTTCACTGGACTTGCTCCATTATGTCCATGTGTCTCTTGTCCTGGGGAGCCTAAAACTGGACACAGAACTCTGGATGTGGCTTTGCCAGTGTCAAATAGAGGGGAAAAATTCACTTCCTGGGACCTGTTGGCTTATTATGGGTTAGATGTTTTTTGGATTTTTTTTCCTTTGTGAGAGAATTTTTCCATCACCAATGCGGTGTTGGTAGGCTGGGGAGAGCTGTTCCCGGCAGTGACAGGGGGGTATGCAGGGCCGTGGGATGCCACGGTGTTGGTGGTAAGCACATGGCATGGCCAGGACCGGCAGCGAGCATCGGGCCAGCATCATGGTGGGTCTGGCAGGGCCACCTTGTCCTCATGTGGCCGATCTGTTCCCCAAAGTTCCCCCGGCCACAGCCATGCTGCCCGGAGCCTGAGTACTGCGAGTGGCAGGACTGCTCCATCTGCCTGGGGCTGCCTCCCTCCCCCTGCACTGGGGCCACCCGCTGAGCGTGCTGCAGGCCACGAAAGTGGCCAGTGGGGCATGGGGCTGCACTGCTCGCACAGCCCCAGGAGCGGCATATGGCTGCAGTGCCAACCCCAGGGGAGCAGAGCGCAGAACCAGTGTACCCCGGCCTGCGGTGGAGATGCGGCGGGGCAAACGCGGGGGACTCATGGGATTTCCATGGCACAGGGGTTGATGGTCAGGTGAAAATGGAACTGCGCAGACATTGGGCGGATGTCCAGCACTTTACCCTCTTGGCACCAGGACATCTGGATGAGGTGAGCTCAGCTTCCAGCATGAAAGGCAGCAAGTGGCATGACTCCTCTCCCTGATTCTCTCTCCCCCTGGTGGGCTTTCGGCAGACACAGCAGTGACATGTTCTTCCCACAGTGTCCCGGTAACAGTTCTGCCACTGCCTCCAGACTGTAGCTAGGACCCCTCGGAAAAAGAGAGTCGCTGACCACAAAGCTTTCTTCCCCTTTTTCAACTGCAACGTTGGTGAGAAACGTATCTTCCCGTGACTCTGCCTGGACTACATCTCACCAGGAATCGCAGCTGCCATTTTGGTCTCAACAGCCGCCACCCCCTCATGACCCCAGGACTGGGCATTTCTTTTTCGTTTTCACTACAAGTTTTCAGTTGTTTCTGGAGATACTGCTTTGTGGTCTGTGTTTTCCTCATTTAAATATAGAAATAGATATATATTTATAATATATATATTTAATAAAGAGCTGTTATTTTCTTCTCTATTTTTTCTGGTCTCGTGTTTTCAAATTTAAATTGCATAATTGTCTTTAAACCAAGACATGCCTGCACTCCTGCTACTAAAAATATCTCAGCAAAAGAGGATGAAAACTTTTCTGTCATCTTAATGACTTAAGTTAGGTCATGGGTCTTTAAAGCACTAGAGCTGGTGCAAGAAGGAAGGATGTTTTTGTTTCCTGCAGTCCTGGAGTGCAACACTTCCTCTTGCCAATGCAGTGGGTGTTAGTTTAGCTGAGTTAAACATGAAGTGGTTGCCTTGGTTTGTTTCAGCCTCACAAGGCCTTCCCATTTAGGAGCATGTGTAACAAAATGGTATTCCTTTGAGTCTTGTGGGGTTTTTTTGTTTGGATTTTTTTGTGTCAATATTTTTTGCATTCAGAGAATGTAGTGCAGCCTTGCTGGGTGTCTGTGTCATGCCAAGCCTGTGTCCCAAATTCATGAATTCACATTTGCTACCAGGGTTCTGTTAAGCTGTACTCAAAGTGATCTTACAAACAGCAAGGAAAAATACATCTATCTTAACGTGCAGTATTATATGGCAGTGTTATAAGTCTTCCTTTGCATTGGGGTAGTGATTAGTACATACTACCAGAAGTTAGAACTTGTGCTTGTAACAGACATGTAAGCATTATTTATTTATTTTTCTCCTTATGGTAGTTATCAGTAATAAGTGAAATACAATATTATTGGTAGCAAATAGTGATACAATTAGCTGTGCTGATTAAAAGTGGCTTGTGCATTTACTGTTGGCATTCCAAGTGTTCCTGATGCAAAGAGCAACCACATTGTGCTTTATTCTCCTAAGAAAAGCATAGTTTCAAAGGATTATATCATGAAAGTGAGATGGAATGAAAATTTTCATGACCTATAATAATAACTTGCAGCTTTAACAAGGATTGGATGGATAGGGGGAAAAGGTAATTACTACTTCTGCCCTCCTTGCATCATACACAACAAAGTAGTACTCACAATTTTGTGTGGAATATAATGCGTAGTAAATCACCGGGCAATAACTTATTATTACCATTTCTTTTGGGAAATGCTTATCATGGACAGAATTTGTCACAGTCTTGAACTTTGGAGGAAAGGAATTCAGACTAGATTTAAACTTTTTTATCGTTAGAATTTCTCTTTTTCCAGCAGAGGTCAAAAGTCTCACAAAAAAACCACTCCTGTGGTCAAATATTTTTCATACTAAACAGCATTTAAAAAGCCTTTCTGAACTGAATATTTTCTAAAAATGTCTGAAATTATGCTGTAATTATTTGTCTTTTCTGCAGCTCAGCATCCCTCTGGAATATGCATTGAAGTTGCATAAAGCCACCAACTGAAGTCAGAATTGAAGTGGTCAATAACTATTTTAACTTGAGATAAAATTTTAGAGAATTCTTGCACAGGATATTGCTTATATGGTATTCCCCATTGGTTGACTCTTATTAGTTTAAAAAGCTTTAAGTTCTGACTCTTTTCATGCATATGGTTCTTTAGATGATTCTTAATCTTCCCATGGGCTTTGATACATGGGGTGCTTGTAATGGATAGCCCATGAAGCTTTTCAAGTCAATACAATTTGTTCATGAATTTCATCAATGAAAGGTTTTAGAAAGCAAAGGAATTCAGGACATAATTATGCTGTTGTATGATATGTATTTAAGCAGATTTCACTTTAGAAACTTCTCTCTTTTCTGGCAGAGCTTTTATCTCAGTTATCAGGCGTGAGACGTTCTGCAGGGCAGCTCAATTCTTCTGGCCCTTCTGCTTCTCAGTTACAGCAGCTGCAGATGCAACTGCAGTTGGAGAGACAGCATGCACAGGCAGCAAGACAACAACTGGAATCTGCACGCAGTGCAACTAGACGCACTAACACAAGCAGCATCCCCACCACTCTTACGCAATCTATAGCAGCAACCAATACATCTAATACAGAAAATAATCATCAGACTATACAGAATTCCCAGTTTCTTCTTATGAGGTAATTTGGTTTGTGGTTTTAACTCTTCTACCATTTCTGTTTTGCTTGGTCCTGTTGTGGACATAGAGTTCAGTGAAACTACTGCCAGATCACTAATGAAATTTTCAGTTGAGATACTATGCTTTTCTTTGCATTGGTAACATCTCCTTTTCAACCCTGCTGAGTGTTCGTTCCTAGGCAATGAATAAATATTACTTGCTGTTTCTCACTTTGAAGAGAAACATAAGGGATATTGCCTTGTTAAACTGTGCTTGTTTACCCTATTACTTCTGATAAGACAAGAGCCTTTACAATAATATGTTTTAAACTTTTATGCTGATAATGTGAGGGGAGAGAACTTAAAAAATAGTTTTATTTAATAGGAAATTAATCTTTAATGAAGGCCAAAGTTTGAATAAAGTATTGGATGAAAAAAAGCAAAGAAGGATTGTGCTATTAATAAGCAGCATACATATCTGTTTCAGAAAGTATAGTTATATCCTAGAGTTCTATAGAATAGAATAGTTCAGTTGGAAGGGACCTAAAGTGGTCATCTAGTCCATTCTACTATAGAAGAGTTGCCCACTCTCATTTCAGCTCTTTTCGGAGGTTTAGAATATTAATTTTCTGGATTCAAGGGGGAGGATGTTTTTCAGTTGCATGTTGAGAAAGAATAAAGATGTTTAAACAGTTTGTGTCTAGAAACTGGGGTTGGAACAAGTTATTTGCTGTCATGCTGATTTCAATAAAAACTTGTGATAATATCTCAATCCAAAGCTTTTTGAAAATCATAACTTTAAGGAAAGTATTTGCAAATGTCAGTCACTGATCTTGTGAGCTAGGATAGAACTGAAACAAGCGATTCTTTTGCTTGTATTAGGTGATGGTGCATGCACTGATAAGTGAAGGGAATGATGTACTGTGCTTTGGGAATATCCAGGCATTATGAATTTAGTAATGTATTTTGTGTTATGCTTACATTTAGAAGTTGTCCTGGGGACAAAAAGTACTTAAGAGATGACTAGAGAATTTTAACGTTCCTTAAAACAAAACCCTTCTGAGGGGAAACAAATTTCAGAAATAGTTATTTTTCCCTTCAGCCTTAGAATCTATTTCTATGAAGTTTTGGGGGATTTTTTTGAAGCATCTAGGAACAAGTTTGTGAGACGTTTGTATTCTTGCATCAAGAGTGCCAGATATTATCAGATCTGTACATGTCAAAAGAAGTGCAGCAGTACCTAGGTTGTTTCTCAAAGGAATGGCTTTCTGATGTTATTCAGCACGTATCAGTCCAACTGTTTAGGCAATTAGTGAAAGCCCATTTTGTTGATGATACTACTAAGACTATCTTCTCTCTTTCTATGATGCTATGCAGGTTGAATGATCCTAAGATGTCAGAAGCAGAGCGTCAGTCAAAAGAAAGTGAACAGGCAGATCGCAGCTTGTTTGTTCAAGAGCTTCTACTGTCCACTTTGATGCAGGAAGAAAGTTCCTCCTCAGATGAGGATGAGCGGGGGGAGATTGCAGATTTTGGTGCTATGGGCTGTGTAGATATTATGCCTCTAGATGTTGCTTTAGAAAACCTAAATTTAAAAGAGAATAATAAAGGAAACGAGCCTCCTCTTTGATGGCATCCCACTTTGCAGACAATGTCGTCTGTGCTGTATTTGCCAATGAAAGTGGACAACAACTATCTTGGGTTTGTTTTGGTGATTGTAATTTCAGGTCTGTCACTCTTGTTACATTGTGTACATTCAAAGGAAGAGAGAAAAGATATATGCGATAATCATTTCCACTTAACCAATTTTTACTTTTAGTAGGTAAATATAGGTTGCAGTGCAGAGAAAAAAAGCTCTGTGTCCTGTAGCTTGACGTGCAAAAAAGCTCTCGTAATACTCCATATTGAAAATGAAGAGGAAAAAAATCTCTAATGAAGCTGCTGTGTGTATTTATGAATATTAATGAATAAAAACTGCTTGGATGGTTTACCTTAACTACTGCATGATTTTTTTTTTCAGTGTGCATGAGTTTTTAGTGATCTTGTCATTTAAAATATGTAAGTACAAGGAGTAAAACTATAAAACACAAAGCTTTCCCATTATTCAAAGGTAATGTGACCAAAAAAAAAGATTAATGCTCACTAGCAGTTTGCAGCCATGAAGTAGCCTTTGAGTAACACATGACCACATGACACATGATTTTTTATGTGGTTTCCCTGCGTATTAATGAAAACTCTGCAGTGGGCTATATTTTTGCTTACAGTGTGACATTTTGCTGTATTGTGACCACTGTGTTGCCCTATAAGACATCATATCCAGGTGAACGTGAACTTTGTAGTCATCTGTAGGAGACAAAAAACAAGGGCCACTACTGGAATCTGCCACAAAAGGTTTCTGTTTGTTCTCACACCAAATTTTGTTCAACTTTCTTTAAAGCTTTCCCTTTTGTGTTAAATATACCTTATGTAGGTGTAAATGATTGGAGGGGGTGTTAACCTGTATTATGTTGTTTTAGTTTTGAGACTTCATAGTCCTTATAATTTTGAGTTATTTATGTCTTCATACTTTACAGAGACTCCTTAGTATTAGGAGAGCTTGAGGATTTGACTTCCCAGATATCTCCATATGTTACAATTTGGATTCTTAATGCTAACTTCCTATCAATCTTTATTTATTGGAGTTTTGAGTTATATTTCTGACATAAAAAATAAAGCCTCTTTAATTGAGTCCTTCTATCTATTTGCCTATACTGTTAATCTGATAAAGGTTTTTTAATGGATTACTATAATAGCCCCAAAACAAGGGACAGCAAGACTTTAGTTATTAGAAATGTAAAGTTAGCTTATAAAGATAAAAAAGCACAAAACTTCTGAAAATTAGACTTGAAAACCTGCTGATGTTCCTAAGAGAACTGTGATATGTATGTTAATCTAAAATAACAGCAACAAATGAAGCTACCCCATAGGTTGATATTTAAGTTCCATTCTCATTTTCTCAAGTTCCAATTGTTTCCGTTTAACGGCATATTAGTGTTGTTTTTCTTTTAGTCTCTGCAACAGAAAATGTTTTATGGGAAATTTTTACACTAGTCTTCTGTTTATCTCAGGAGTTACCCTAAATAAACATTTGTTTTTAATTGATTGTTGTGGATGTTAGAAAAAATTAAAAAACTGCAGTCTTTTAGGACACATCTTCTGCACATTACAAAAAGACTCCATTCAATAAAGCATTTTAAGGGCTGTTATTGGTTTGATTCTTTGGTGATGATGTATTATCCAGATATCTGTAGAAGAAATTCTGGAATTAAACTGTCCTTCACAACTGTATGCAAAGGCATTTCATGGTAAAAATATGGGTGATTTACATAAACACTTTTTTAAAAGTGCATATTCTATGCAGTGCATATAGCAGTGATGCCTTGAATTTCTAGAAAAGACTTGGTTAAAAACAGTATCTTAATAAATATTAATCTTTTATTTTAAAACTTTATATAGTTGATCTACTGAGGATGTTTACATTGCAGGGTTTGCAAACTCCATTGTGCTTTTACTTGGAAAGCCTACGAACTCTTATTGTCCATGTTTATTATCAGAATCTGAGTATCTGCTGGCTTGCATTTAAAATTAGATTTAGTTAATGCATTAACTCCTCTAAGAATCACAAATGTGTTCGATTTGGTTAGATTAAAAATAATGCCAAACGGTGACTGGGAGAGCGTTGTTCTAGCACTCTGCTGAGTATTTGCAGGAAAGTGTTCTTCATTAAGAGAATGTTTCTCAGACTTATATTTTTGTTGCTTTCAAAATACTAATGATTATTTTCATAATGCTGTGGGCTATAGTGAAAATAGCCTTTGAAAATTTTTCAAAGGGGGCCTGGAGGGGATATCACATATTTTCCTACCTTAAGACCACTAAACCATTTTAGTGGGATATTCCCATACTCTTCTGTGCATCTTTTTCCATTCTGCCTCTTACTAGTGTTAGGCTACAAAGGATAGGGATATGCGTTTCAGAATGGGAAGAAGGACCTTGCACAGCTCCTGACTACTGCAGGAGCTTTCCCATAAGAGGTTTAAGATAACAACAGCGTGCCTGATTACTGTGACAGTGAAATGATAGCCTCATAGTTGGGAAGGGGGGAGCCAGAACCTTATAAAGAATGATGAAAAAGCAAAAAGTTTGTGACTTGCACAATTTTATTTGCTTTTCCTGCAACTTTTTGTCTTTTGCAAAAAGACATTAGTCTAAAGAAGAAATTGTATAGGTAAAATGGAATGAGTGGCTGGAAAGCTGCCCGGTGGAAAAGGACCTGTGGGTGTCAGTTGACAGCTGGCTGAACATGAGCCAGCAGTGTGCCCAGGTGGCCAAGAAGGCCAATGACATCTTGGCCTGTATCAGAAATAGTGTGGCCAGCAGGACCAGGGAAGTGATTGTCCATCTGTACACGGCACTGGTGAGGCCACACCTTGAGTGCTGTGTCCAGTTCTGGGTCTCTCACTACAAAAAAGACACCGAGGTGCTGGAGTGGGTCCAGAGAAGGGCAACAAAGCTGCTGAAGGGTCTGGAGCACAAGTCTTACAAGGAGTGGCTGAGTGAGCTGGCAATGTTTAGCCTGGAGAAAAGGAGGCTCAGAGAAGACCTTATTGCCCTCTGCAACTACTTGAAAGAAGGCTGTAGCAAGGTGGGAGTTGATCTCTTCTCCCAGTAACAATTGATAGGATGAGAGGAAATGGCCTCAAGTTGCACTAGGGAAGGTTTAGATTAGATATTAGGGAAAAAATTTTCACAGAAAGGGTTGTAAAGCATTGGAACAGATTGCCCAGGGAAGTGGTTGAGTCACCAATCCTGGAAGTGTTCGAAAAACGTGTGGAAGTGGCATTTGAGGACATGGTTTAGTGGTGAACATGGTGGTGCTGCTGGATTCATGATTGGACTTGATGTTCTTAAAGGTCTTTTCCAACCTTAATGATTCTATGGTTCTAAAACACCTATCATGGGAGGGGAGAGGGAGGGGGAAGAATGGATCAGATGGGGGAGGGGTGGTCAGAAGAAGGAAAAGGAGATGGGGAGAAGGCTAAGAGGGAGATGGGGAAAATGAGGAGAAGGTGTTGGAAGATGGGCAGGAAGTGAGGTAGGTATGGGGAGAGGGGAAGGTGAGGAAGAGGGGAGGAGGCACAGGAGTGTGGGATTGAAGGGAAGGGGGAGAGGGGGTTGTAGTGAAGAGAAGAGGGGTAAAGGAAAAGGGGAGTTGGGGGTAAAGGGGAGGGAGTGTGGGGAGGTGCAAAGAGGTAGGGGTGGGGGAGAGGGCAGAAGGGGATTGGGGGGATAGGGATTTAGGAGTAGAGAGGGAAGAGGGTGTTTTGCACCAGGAGATGCTGGTTCATGATGATGCTGGTAAGAAAGGCACTTAGACTGTAATGTATCACTTAAATTGTTATATATTAGAGCTAAAACTATAAAGAGGGAGAGGATAGTATAGATAATGCTATGTCCCTTCAGACGCTGGGAACCCCAAGTTGTGCAGCATTGAATGGGCCTCTGATCAGGGTGCAGCACACCATGCAAACCCTGTCTGTAGAAAGGGTTACCCCATTTTGGTCATTTGAGCTCTTTATAGGGTTTTCTTACAAGAAAACAAGTCTGTTCATTTCTACTGTCAAACGGAAAGGATGTTTGCAATGAGAACTCACTGTTTTACTTTTAGGTTATGGCAAGAAAATGCAGGGGATGTAATCACTGGTACCAGGTGGGAGCTGCCTGCAGGCTTCCCTGTTACAATAAGCTGACTGAATTGATCCTGTGGCTGAGGGATGTATGCAGCACAATGCAGGCCTGGGCTTACTAAGGTTAATTGTTCTGTGGATGACTAACTCCTAGATGTACAATTATCTTCTAGTTAGGATCACTACATCACCATGCACGTGTTCTTGGGAAGTTGGCAGTTTGTTCTGGGTTTTCCTTTTTAGTGGACAGCGTTGCATGTGTCTTGCAGCACAGCACAAAGCCCAAAGGCTGCCCCAGTAATACTATGTGGTTGTCATGCTTTAACTCCAGCCAGAAACTAAGAACCACACAGCTGATTGCTCACTCCCCCACAGCAGGATGGGGGGAGAGAATCAGAAGGGTAAAAGTGAGAAAACACATGGGTTGAGATAAAAACAGTTTAATAATTGCAAAATAATAATAATAAAATATAAATAAAAGGAAAATAACAAAGAGAGAGAAATAAAACCCAAGAAAGACAAGTGATGGAAATGAAAACAATTACTACCAACTGACCGATGTCCAGCAAGTCCCTGAACAGTGCCCCACCCTGTCCTCAAAACTTCCACCTAGTTTTATCGCAGAGCATGATGTCATATGATCCCTTAGTGTGATAGTGATATTGAGCTTACAAGTGCTGCAAAAATGTTCCCTTCTGGGGAGATAAGGGCATATTCATATATAAAAATGGGAAGAGATGTGAACTTTATTCAAGCTGGTGGGGAACAGGTCCTGCTTTAGGTGCCTGTGAGTGCTTATGTTTAGTATGTATGGTGCAATTCAGATTATTTGTAACTCTTCTGATTTAACCAGGTTTTTCATCTGTTTGGTACTGTGCCAGAACCAGTCATTTTGCATGAAGTGGGTGGAACATGGAACAGAATAAAATTACATTTTAACTTAAACATCTCTGGGAACTTGGAGGTCAAATGAGGTGGCCAGGAAGTGAAGTGGTTAACTGCATATTAGTATTATAACTGGTTCTGTAGACTGTCAGACCTACTGAAGTGCTCAGTAGAAAGCCTTTATGGCTGTCACTACTTTCACTGGGGAGTTTCTTCTGGAAACGAGGCTTTGTTCTTCCCATAGGAGCTTCTTGGTTCTCTCACTTCTATAATGTTGTTAACCTTTGCCAGCTTCACCTACTGGAAGCTTTTCTGTTTTGTGGAAGTTAAGAGTATTGGCTCTGATCGGGTCATTGTTCCTGTTTATTGAGAGGGACTAAGTTATTACTGCTGTAGCAGGGAAAGGACAGTCCTTTGCAAATACTTTGGGAAATGAATGGTGGAAAAAACATGGCATTTGGTCTGGATGAGATTTGGGTCTTGGATGGAAACATGATGGGTTGCAAACTAAGCATGGGGTGTGCTCAGCAGTCTGGGCTCAGCACGCAAAGGTAATGTTCTCATAGTCATTCTACGCAGAAGGGACCATCATGATTGCTCATCTGACATGCAGTGAGGCTGGAAGAACTGTGAGCTTTGACAATACCTCTAACTTGTCTCTCTCCCTCTGTCTTTGAAAGAAATGAGAGCCTTTTTATTACCTATCTTGGGTGTGTTATTTAAGGGTGTGGACTGTTGCTCACAGATTAGTTATGGACACTGTTGTTATGATCCGATTATTAGTAGACTCCCAATAACCTTGTAAATACCCGCAGTTGATTCCTTCCCATAAGCAAAATTAAGATCAAATGAGATCATATGTTGAATTTCAAAAACGATAAGTGAATTTTATTTATCTATAAGACTAAAGCATAGAGAAAGAGGGAAAGATAGAGAAAAGTTGGAAAAAAGAAGCAAGAGGTTACTTAAGAAAGCATAGGAAACAGTGACTCATGGAATGACTCTCAC
>WEIV01009768.1:11443-41143 GCA_013390005.1 Calyptomena viridis
CGGCGCAAGGTCCCGGTCTCAGCTTCATGTGGTTTTGTCAAGATGGTGGCCGTGAAGTCAGGGGGGCAACAGGTCCTCCTCCTAGCCCAGCAATGTTCCAAATGAGCAATGAGGTTGGGGAGAGCTGTTGTTGTTTATACTGTCTGTGCTGCGCAGAATTCCCTGCACCTTGCTCTTTTGGGGGGTGGTGGTGGAAAGGGGGGCAATGGCCATGGGTGCTGCAGGGGCAGCCGAGTGCACAGGGGGCCACTGCATGGGAGGAAGTAGCGGCAAGTGTGGGGTCGGCATGGGACGCCTCTTGTGGTGAGGCTGTGGTGCTGTGGTGGGGTGTGCAGGGATGGCGGGCAGACTACTGTGGGGGAGGGGGAAGGGGGGTCTCTCCCACACGGCCAGGCACACAGCCGCGTGTGCTGTGGGCAGTGGGCGCTGCAAGGGCTCCCGCGAGTCCCTCCCTGACCCCTCCCCCCACACACACCTATCCCCTGCAGTAAAATTCAGTTTTAAAATGCAGGGCAAAAACCATGACACATATGCTAGGCAAAAACTATAAAGAGATGGATAAGCTTACCATTTTAAATATCTGAATGTATCTAAGCACTGGAACACTCTGCCCAGGAAAGCTATTTAGTCACCATCCCAGAAGGTATTTAAAAGATATGTAGATGTAGCATCCAGGGACGTGGTTTAGTGGTGGACTTGGCAGTACTCAGTTAACAGTTGGACTTGACAAGCTTGAAGATCTTTTCCAACCAAAATGAGTCTATGATTCTGGTTATTCCAGCTCCATATTCTCTGAAGTCTGTGTTACTTTTTTTTTGTAGACACTTGCTTACGTATAGAGTTTTGTCCTTTGACTCAGCTATAAAATCAGTAGAGACCCTACCCGTACATCCACACCAACATGATGGACTTTTGGATCTGGAAATAGGACCCAGTGCTTTTCAAATTTTGTTCTTTGTAGGGAAGCAAGCAATTATGCCAGTATTTTTACCATGTGGAAGAAATTGTAACTTGCTCTTCATTTCTTCTGTATACTTTTGTATCTGTTTGACTTAATAAAATTACAGTACAGTAAGTGGCTAGAATGATAAGAGAAAGCAAGACTGTACAACATTGGAAATGGCATACCCTCCCTATTTAGACATGGAGAACAACCCAACCAAAAGTGCCATTACTCCACATAGTTTTGTGAGACAACTAGAGACTTAGCTCTTTTGTTGGAGGTATCTCTAGGGCTTTATAGCAGGATACTGAGATGTTCTACAAGGGAAAAATAGTCTTCTTGCGTCCTACAGAATTCTGCAGTTTGGCTTGCAGGCAAAACTATGCAAACATTTTAACCAAAATCTACTAACTGGTAACAAATGTTACTTAATCCTACAGGAAGTTCTAGTATTTGCTGATCTTTGTTTGCAGATGAATCTCTCATCATATTATAACTTCTGGGGTTGGAAACAGTCATGTTTCGTGCAACTTTAGATTTCCACACTTGAACAATTTTGAATTTTAGACAATAAAGAATAATGCATGAATAATAGCAAGACTCTGAAAGGAAAAGAAAAGAGGAGGAGCCAGTAGATGGCACAAACATTGAAAGTAGAACTGTTATGGTCAGAAGTTTCTCTCTTTTTTTTTTTTTTTTTAATTAAATACACTTCTGTTCCTAGGCTTTTTGTCCTTCATTTTGTGCATAAGTGGGATTACAATTCCAATTAAGTATCTTTAGTACATAGATTCACTAGGCAGCGTGTAGTGTGAACGTTGCTTACTCCACGAAAATTTGTTTTTTCCTTTTCAGCATTGGGCAGATATAATTTCATTTGAGTTTCTCCCATTGATCTTTGCCTACCATTACGTCCCTCACAGAGGTTTAGACAGGTTGAAGTGTTTGTTTATAAATGGTATTGTCGTGGTTTGGTCAAACGCTTTAAAAACTTTTATTTTCATCTGAGAAATAGACTACCCTCACCACAGAGAGCAGTGCTGCTCTGTGCCGTGCTGGCATCTGCCCCGTGCAGGAGCTGGAGCTGACAGGTGCCCCAGTTGAGGGAGGCACAGTGCCCCTTCCCCTACCTGCCTGCGTGTGTTCGGATTGGTGGAGACATGTACTTTTTGCTGGCTGCTGTGCCGCTGCTCTACCTCCCTGACTGCTGGCAAGTGGGCTGCCGCTGCTGCTGGCCCTCCACACCAGTGCCGCAGCCCACATGGACTGCCTTCACCATGGAGCGGGCACATCCCCCGGGCTGCCACCCGTCACCACCGCTGTGGCCCCTGTGCTTCCAGCAGAGACTGCCCTGGCTCTCCCCTGGCTTCTTGCTGTGGTGCACACGCTACAGTGCTCTTCCTAGCCCTGTTGCCACTTCTGCTGCAGCGCATGCTGCTGGCAAGTGGAGGGCAGTGGCGTGTAGCATTTTCCCTAGCCCTGTTGCTGTGCATGCTGCCGGCGGGCAGAGGATGGTGGTGCTGGGCGCCGCCTCCGTCTTCTGCAGTGGTGTCCACTCCCAGTGTGGGAGGAGGGTATGGTGGCATGGAGCGGTTGCCCGGGTGCCCGTGCAAGCTGCTGGCTGTAGTGCCCATGCTGCCATGAGCTGTCTTGTCGTGGCAGAGTCACCACAGTGGTACTCACCCCCTGCAAGGGAGGAGATGCACTGCCTGCCCACCTCTGCCATGTCCCGACTCAATTTCCCTTGGTGCCTGGTTCGCTGGGCCCCCTCATCAGCCCAGTCTGAGGGCAGCCACCATGTTGGCCACATGGACATAAAGACAAAAAAGATTCCTGCCAGTGGGAACAGGGAAGGGATGGAGCAGAAACTTGAAATAACCAATGGACATGCAGCCCATGACTCAGGAGGTGGGGAAAGGGGTGGAGCAGAGTAGTTATGCATGCATGGGAGCGGAGGACTCTGGGACAGGACTGAAACTGTATAAAAAGTCTGCTGCCATTTTTTTCTGGCTCTTTGGGGACCGTGTGGAGCTGAGAGGAGGACCTGTACTGCCCTGATCTCTGCTGTCATCTTGCCATGGCTTTCGAGCAGCTTCCAGAATCATCTCAGCAGCAAGCAATGCCTCGGTAGCTGGAAACCCCAACCCATATACATATATGTTGTGGGTTTTTTCCCCCAAATAAAAGCTTATTATCTTTTTATTCAATTGTCTTGTAAGGCTCATATTAAAATCATATCATAGATATTGATGTACTGCCCAGTTTAAAAAGTTTTGCATTTCAATTTAAGTAATTCTTAGACTGTGAACATCTTTGAAGAGATAAAAGGGATGGGCCTATTTACTTGTCAGTACTGATGGGGCCATATGAACATTCCTGCGTTGCAGGTGGGGGTTGTTTTGAATTTGGCAGGAATCTCACCTCTGAAATTTCTGAAACTGACACATAACAAACTTGGGAAGAAAGCAAATGCATAAATTTAATTTCTAATGAAGAATAACTTAGAATCTTGATGCAACAAAATAGTTTGTACTAATATATTTTTAACTGTCACCATGTAAACATAGCAAATGGTACTTTCAACTTGTTTTACAATGGTAATGTATATCTCATGTAATAAAACTTTAATTTGAAGTTAGACACGTAAAACTACTACTTCTTTAAAATAAAGGTGAACTGTAAGAAACACAAGAAATACAGGTCATCAAAAAGGAACACTGTTGTGTTGGGTTTTTTTTTGAAGTTTGTCTTTAAAATGAACCACTTGTCCTTGGTCCTTTCGCAAATTACACATCAAGGCTGCCTCTCACAGCATCTCATCTATCCTGAGCAAGATGCTCTCCATAAATCCAAGGTCACAATTTTCCTTCATGTCTTCCTCATACCTCTTGGTCAATGCAGCCAAGGCTTCAGTCTGCATTCATGATCCTCATCTGATTCTACCTTGTTTATGAATTTAGTAGTTAAAATTTCCTCACAAGAACTAGGACCCACAAACAGAGAAGCTGTTTCAGGATCCTTCAAAAGGCTTTGTTCTATTCCTCTTATTACAGTAAAATAATAAAAAACTCCCACAAAAAATTATAAATCTGCCTTTGTATCATTCAGTGATGAAGTATCACCAAATAAATAATTGTCGGCAAGGAGAATATAGCCTGAAAATATGATTATTTAAATTGGACTGAACATTAAAGTGTGTTTGTGTATATGTATACACAGATATGTAACTCCCTGAATAATCAATATTTTGTGGAAGGACTGAACCATACTCAACAATGATCCAAACAATGCCAAATGACTCAATGACTTCCGTGGAACTGTAAATTGTTTCTGAAAATAGACACTAGAATGTTAAAGGGATGCCTGTATCAAGCAATTCCCAGTTCAAAGATGTGGCAAGCGAAGAAAAGCATCACTAACTTGAAGTTACTACGGTACGAATCAGAACTTTTTCTGTATTCATGTCAAGTATTTTCTACTGCTGCATTTTTGTATGTGAGGTGCTAAGAAAGATTTTATTAAAAAAAGTATCAAAAAACCCGTACATAAAATACATGTGGGAAATGTGTTTAGCTGTTCAAAAGAAAGAAACATCACTCCTGCAGACTTCTTTCCAGCACAGAGACTCATTGCTGTATAAATTCTTCTTCTTGCATTACTAGCAAACTACTTCCAGTACCTGCAGAGAATATTTTCCTTAACTTCAGACAGCTTGTAAAACCTAGAAAGCAAGGATATTGATGGATGAAAGTCTTTTGGAGGCTTGACATTCAGTTTGTGAGAAGTAGTGGAAAATCCTAGCTTGGAGGCAGCTCATCTGTCCCTCCCCATCTCCCACTGTTCCTGTATTGGACAAGTGACTCTTGCCCATCTCAGCAGCAAAACTGGGGGAACGCCTGGGTGTGTGGTGAACCTGCAGGATCTGCCTGCAGGATCACCCCACAGGTGTGACTGTTGTGTCACAGCGGAGTGATATTTCTTGTTATTGTTGTGTTAATGCTTGTTCTTTTTTTTTTTTTTTTAACTCTCTCTCTGTTTTTCAGTAAAGAACTGTTACTTGATTTTTCTACATTTTTGACTGAAAGCCTCTTGACTTGAAAGGTATATTAAAGTGAAGGAGTTTCTTTTCATTCCAGGAAGGAAACCCTTCTGTGGTGGATATTGACTTGACCTCAGACAAGAGTTAACATCAGAAACTGGATTTTTCAGATACTGTCACATAAGGATACAATGTTAGAATCATGGGATAGCCTGTGTTGGAAGGGACCTTTAAAGGTCATCTAGTTCAACATCCTCTGCAATGAGCAGGGAAGTTTTCAACTAGATTGGCTTTTGTAGAGCCCTATCCAATTTGACCCTGAGTGTTTCCAAGGATGGGAGTCTACCATCTTGCCACAGTGCCTTCCCAGATGGCTGCTCCTCAAACCCTGCTCAAGCCCAGGCTAGCTGGCAGCCACCTTTGAGGACCATGAGGCAGATGTCTGGGCACCAGAGCACCAAACGTCTCTCCACAGGAGAGATGGGGTACCCCGGTGACTCTGGAGCCACTAGCCAGGCGGTACGCCCTGCCCCACTCCTCGCAAGAAGTATCTTGAGTGTGGCCAGTTCGCCAGTCCCTAACTAGTGCTCCAGGAGGAAGGACCTTTGGCTACTGCCTGCCGAAGGAAGCAGAAAATGACTCTCTGAGTAGGGTGAAACAGAGCTCAGTTTATTGGGGGGTCTGACCCCAAGGAGAGCCTACTACAGAGAGCGCTTGGGACCCTTGGGCTGACCTTATCAACGGGGTGTAACTGAGGGGAGGGGAGAGGAAAAGGACCAATCAGGGATAAGGGAAGGTGGGGTTTGGGGGTGACAGACAGGAGTAGAAGNAACCTTTGCAGATGTATAAAACCATAGAAAGCACTGTCACACCATCTCTCTAGGTATCCTATTCTAGTGTTTTTCTGTAGCCTTCCCCTGTCAGGGCTTGCTGAGGGGTGGTGTGCCCCTGCACTCCCCAGGGGATGGCTGAGGGAAACGGAGGACAAAGAACGTGCTGGCAGCTCTCCATGGTTACATATAGTATAAGTTTATTTACTCCAGAGGCAACAGGCCACCTGGAGGGTCCAAGCTTATGTGGGATAACCAGGGAAGAGCCCTTCCCATTTCCAGCCCCTGGTTCTTATAGGGGCTCCAGCCAATGGGAAGGGAGAACAAGGGAAGGGACAAACCATCTGGGGTGAGGGGTGGGGCACATCATAACACAACATACCATGTAACAGAACAATAATATACAGTGAGAAATACATGCTAATCACACTTTGCAACATTTTACCACACAAAAAATAAAATATTT
This sequence comes from Calyptomena viridis, assembly GCA_013390005.1. Lineage (NCBI taxonomy): Eukaryota > Metazoa > Chordata > Aves > Passeriformes > Eurylaimidae > Calyptomena > Calyptomena viridis. The sequence goes on from WEIV01009768.1 coordinate 17,722, forward strand.
CTTGCTTATATCTAAGTTGAATCCACTGATCTTTTACTTTAAAACCACTTCTCTTTTTTGTATTGCTAATGACTCTACTGAAAAATCTGTCACCATCTTTCTTACAGGCCTCCTTTAAGTACTGAAAGACTACTATAAAATCTCCCGAGAGGCTTCTCTTCTCCAGACTGAACAACCCCAGGTTTCAGCCCATTTTCTTGGGAAAGGTGCTCTTGTCCTTGAATCTTATTCATGTCCTCCTCTGAACTCACTCTAAGAGTTCATGTCCTTCTTATGCTGAGGGACCCAAAACTGGATGCAGGACTCCAGGTGTGATCTCACTAAACTGGTGCAGAGGACAAGAATCATGTCCTTCATGACATTCCCTTTAATGTACCCCAGGTTACAATTTGCTTTCTGGGCTGCAAGTGCCCATTTCTGGATCAAGTCCAGCTTTTCATTCACCAACACTCTCAAGTCCTTCTTGATTCCCAGTTCCTTCATTTGCTCAAACTGTATTGATATCAGGGTTGCCCCAAGCCCAGTTCAGGACCTTGCACTCAACCTTCTCGGACCTCATTGATGTTCCCATGGACCTAAGTCTGAANACTATAAAATCTCCCGAGAGGCTTCTCTTCTCCAGACTGAACAACCCCAGGTTTCAGCCCATTTTCTTGGGAAAGGTGCTCTTGTCCTTGAATCTTATTCATGTCCTCCTCTGAACTCACTCTAAGAGTTCATGTCCTTCTTATGCTGAGGGACCCAAAACTGGATGCAGGACTCCAGGTGTGATCTCACTAAACTGGTGCAGAGGACAAGAATCATGTCCTTCATGACATTCCCTTTAATGTACCCCAGGTTACAATTTGCTTTCTGGGCTGCAAGTGCCCATTTCTGGATCAAGTCCAGCTTTTCATTCACCAACACTCTCAAGTCCTTCTTGATTCCCAGTTCCTTCATTTGCTCAAACTGTATTGATATCAGGGTTGCCCCAAGCCCAGTTCAGGACCTTGCACTCAACCTTCTCGGACCTCATTGATGTTCCCATGGACCTAAGTCTGAAGTTTTTCCAGATCCCTTTGGATGGCATCCCCTCCCTCAGACATGTCAGCCACACAACTCAGCTTCATACCTTCTACAAACTTCCTGAGTGTGCACTGTCTTGGGGCAACTTCATGATATATCCCACATCGTCTATTTGTGCTAGGGAAAAAAAAATGAATCTTGGGCCTTTCTGTGTCTTTAAAACTGAGCCCAAGAGCAGAAAAATAGTCGGAGAAAACTTTTGCAAAGCAGTCTGGTGTTTCAAGGACATGGTTTCTCTCTGTTGTTCTTCAGGGGAGATGGAGGAGGAAGGACTCTTGGTTTGGTTTTTCCAGGCATCTCTCAGCTCAGGTTTTTTTCAGAGAGGACAAATAGTGGAACTTCTGTGTTTTCCTGAGACTTTGGTTTCTCCTCTTCTGGACTTGTTTGGGACACTAGAACATCAGAACCTCACTGGGAGACCCTTTCACCTGCCTGGCCTGGGAGAGGCCCCCCATATTGGCCCAGCAGCAAGCGGAGAAGGAGATCAAATCAACCGAAGAACTCTGAATCTTCCAGGTTCTCTCTTTCCACTGTGAGAGGCTTCATTATTTATTGTTTAGCATTATTATTATTTTCTTGTGTGTTTGCTAATAAACAGGTTTGGTTTTTTTTTTCTCTCACTTTCCTTCAAGGAAATATTTCTTTTTCTCGAAGCAGGTCAGGGAGGGGCAGCTGCAGCCTCCTTTTCATAAGAGAATATTTATCCCTCTGAACACATTTGTCCCAAACCAGGACATGCACTCAGTTGCTCTCTGGGTCATCTATCAAGATATTAAGCAGTATGGGTACCAACACAGACTCCTGAGAGACTCACTGATCTTCATCTGGACATTGAAACACTGACCACTATCCTCTGGATGTTACCAGCCACTCTACAGGTGTGAGAAGAGAGTAAAGACTGAGCCAAAACATTAAGTACCTCAGTCTTCTTGTCCATTGTTAACAGTTTGTAACAGTTTGCCAGTCTTCATCTTAGGCTTATTTGTAGGCTTAAGTGTTTTAACAGGTGTTGTGATTAGATTAAATAATAGTAGTCAAAAACTTGAAAAACAAAAATCACAAACAAACCTAAAGAGACCAAAACTTGTTTCAAGTCTAGAAAAACTCGAGGCTGAAATCTGAAACTCAGAAAATAACTTTGAGGAAACTAGATGGCATCATGCTGAACATTATTAATGTCTGTTTTTACTATTGCAAACTCACGTGAGAAACAGCAAAGCATTTCAGTGTTAAGTGTTAATTTAGTATCATTTTCCCCTGTAGAAAAAGGTAACCCAGGTAGAACTTGTCCCTGACCTGTCAGAATTGTGAGAAGTAAAAATCATACATGAAACTAATTAGTCACATTTAAGTGATAAACTATTCATTCAATGCTTGGCATTCTATATAGATTAACTGATGTTGTTCTTATTTTTACGCTCTCCTGGCATTCTAAATCCATTTTAGTGGAGCATTTTGTGTCATTTACTAAAATATACAGGGCAGAAATGAGATCATTATACAAGATAGATGCCTTAAATATAAACTTTCTGACAAAGGAAGAGTCCTAAACTCCTCTTTATGAGTTTTCTTCATAAATATATTACTTATTAAGTCTCAGCTGACAAAAATCTCTTTAAATTCAGTGCCATTTGCAGCCATAAGAAACTCTGTGGTACTAAATGTATCAGATGTTGGTACCATTTCCATATTTTCTTATTCAAATACTAGATGTCCACAAAAAAGAATGATTTCGGATTTGACTTAGTGGGTGAAAAAAAAAACAAAACAGAAAGAAAGGATTGTTTGCAAAGTACTCTCACAGGCAGGCTGTAGGGAATAAAATGTTTGGAGCTCATAAGAAGAGTGGTTGCCTTGTAGAAAAGGAAAATATAAAATTTATTTTGATCTTGACAAGAGCATAATTCTTAATGGATCTCAACCAATCCCATGATTTGCTCCTGACATGCTAAGTCATTTCATTTCAGATCAGGGACTGACAAAATTTTCTTGTTTTTTTTTGACTTTGAAACATTAAGTAGCTTCAGAATTTTTTGTCATTTGTTTCCAAAAAAAAATCTGAAAATAATGCCTTTTTTTAATGTCTTCTTTGAAGGCCGTGTTCAATAATTGTGAAGTGTATAGGAAATAGGACATAATTGTTATTCTTCAGAGAATGAGGCTGTAGTAATGAGACAGGGATCCTGTAGCCACCTTGACAAGTTATCCTTAACTGTGTTAGTTAGTAGGGAAAATGCTGTGCCCATACAGATAGAAGATTCTACAATACTAATGCTAAGAAGAAAGATCAGCTTAAGAAATGAACTTTCTATCTTTGTATATGTATGAGGAATCTTCAGTGATCTAAGAACAAGATCCTGATAGTTATTAATCTTTGATCGAGATAGAACCATAACATAAAACTATGAATTTAAAAATAGATTTAATCAAAGAACACATATCCACACAGAATAATGAAAAACTTTTAAATGATTTTTCTTTAAAAAATGCTTCTTACAGGCATTTTTTTTCTTTTTCCTGAAAGCTGGAGGTTACCTTTTTCTGTCTACTTTCTTCCTCTGTAAATTTCAAACAGTAGCAAAGAAAAGATGGTCTCTTGCTTCGTCCTCTTATCAGGTGAAGAGTACTGCAGCACAGGGAAATGTATTTAAGACTGTTTTCGTCCTAAATAATGTTCTCTAGTAGACTGAGCTCTTTGGATATCTTTTCAAAGAACACTCTTCCGGAGTTCTTACCTGCATGGTGGGACTTCATGAGTGAGCAAGAAGTCTGTCTGTGAAGGTTCAGCTGTCACATCTTTCTATCAATCAGCAAGATAACTGGTGAAATCCAAAGATCAGAGGTAGTGGTGAGAAAGCTTTACTGTAAGGCAAGGAGAAAAATGGATCAAATATACAACACAAATCTGATCTCTGAATACTGGTGGTGTCCTCTGGAAGAATAGTCAGACAAAGATTGTTTTGCAGCCTATCATTTTTTTCCCAGTCCTAGGCCTCAAGCACGGGCCTTTCACACACACACACAAGTACCCCTCTGCAGCCATCCCTTCTCCATACACATTCAGCAACATTCTTGCTGTATGTAGATGTACATTCTCTACAGAGACACACATGTACAGCACGTGTTTTAAAGGAAAAATAACACTCCACTAAATGAGCCTAAAAGCAAATCTTTAAATGTAATTTTCAAAGTTCAGATCTAAATTTAAGGTGAAGTGGGCTATCAGATTAACTTTCGTTTTTTTGTAGCACTTCAAAGATGGAGTGATCTCCTGTTAGAGAAAAGAAATCATCTTCTTGCTGTTAAATAACTGTAGTTCCAAACACTGTAAAATTCCTGGTGTATTGGAATCTTTTCTTGTATCCTCAGAATAATGGTAAATCTCCAACTGCTTTCATGTTGCCATCTCACTCAGCAAGATTGTTTTCAGTTTCCATGTGACTCCAACAGTGAACTGCAGCAGTAGAATATAAATGTGTATATAAAGTAGGTATTGTACTATTTGTTATTTATTAGGTCCTATGTGGAATTTGCATTTTTCAAGAGCAAATCTCAAAGCACTGTCTGATAATTAGCTCACTGTAATTGATTTTGAAATATATTGAAAACACAAACCCTTCACCTTGTGTTCAGTTGATAATCTTTCATGATGCTTGCTGGTATTGACAGCTTCTTAAATACATTTGCATTTACTGTGGCATCAGTCATCCTTTACAATACTTATTTCTTTTTCACTATAAGCAACAATAAAAAGATAGAATCACAAGAAAAACAGACTCAAAATGTTGTTATACATAACTTTATCACTAACCTGCTGGAGCAATAAGATAACAAAGATGGGTGTTTCATTTGTTCGGTATGAATTGTATTCAGAGCTGTTCAAGTGTCCTCTCAGTCTGTTTTCAGCTGACATCACATTGGGCAGGAGTTCTGATCTGCTGGAAGGTAGAAAGGCTCTGCAGAAGGATCAGGACAAGCTGGACTGATGGGCCAAGACCAATAGTATGAAGTTCAACAATGTGTAGTGCCAGATCCTTCCCCATGCAACAAGCCCATGCAATGCTACAGGCTTTGGGAAGAATGGCTCGACAGCTGGTCAGAGGAAAAGTATCTGGCAGTGCTAGTCGACAGTCAGGTGAACGTGAGCCAGCAGTGTGCCCAGGTGACCAAGAAGGCCAATGGCCTGTATCAGATCTAATGTGGCCAGCATGACCAGGGCAGTGATTATCCTTCTGTACTTGGTACTGGTGAGGCTGCACCTTGGGTACTGTGTCCAGTTCTGGGCTTCTTCGGGCCCCTTAATTCAGGAAGAATATTTTGGTGCTGGAGCATGTCAGAGAAGAACAATGAAGCTGGTGAAAAGTCTGGAGGACAAGTCCTGTGAGGACCAGCTGAGGGAGCTGGATTTTTTTAGCTTGGAGAAAAGGAGGCTCAGGGGTGACCTTATCACAAGTACCTGAAAGGAGGTTGTAGCAAGGTAGGGATCGACCTACCAGGCAACTAGTGTTGAGAGTTCATAGTCTCACACGGTACCAGTGGAGGTTCAGGTTGGGTATCAGAAGTAATTTCTTTACAGAAAACATGATTAAACACTTGAATTGGCAGCCCAGGGAGCTGATGGAGTCACCACCCCTGAAGGCATTTAGGAGGACTGGATGTGACACTTAGTGCCATGGTCTTATTGATATGGAGGTGTTTGGTCAAAGATTGGACTTGATCTCATAGATCTTTTCCAATGTAATAGTTTCTGTGATTCTATAACTCTGAAAATGGGCTGAACTATAGCAAACTTTAAATTAAATTCCTTTCAGACAATTTAGATTTTTTACATTATTTCCTCATGCTCTTTTGCTTAAGTGCTAGAGGTAGCTGAAAGCAAATGAGATGGACTTTGAAGCAGTACAATCACAGCTTTCAGTGTCATTCATTTTAATTCAATGACGGTAATAAAAACGCATTGTGAGTAAGCAATCATCTTATTTATGGGTGTTGTTTTCCAGCAATCTTCCTTTCATTCAAAAATCAGTAAGTTGCTGACTTCAGCAGCAACTGCTGTCTCCTAAAAAAAGGAAATTTTAAATTCCCCTTCTTTATTTTTTCTGCTTTTAATATGCACTTAAAAAGCAATGTTTTGTTTATAAGAAGGTCTTAGGGAGCTAAAGGGCATCTCAAAACACCACCAGAGATCTAAAAGTTCTAAGTAGTAAAACCAAAACACAATTAAGTCTTTTTCTCAGGTACGCTGAGTCAAATGAAATCCTCTTTAGATTATCCAAGATGAAATTAACAACGCTTTTATGAAAAGGCATCAAGACAAATAAAGACAACACTCTAATACATGAAACCACCAAACTGTGTATCCTGAAGGAGTCTAGGGTTCCTCTTTTTCAATGTTTCATTTGTTAATTATAGTGTATGGACTGCCATACAAGCAAAATAATTTCTAAAATGCACAGTATAGTTTTGCTGGTGTCATAGAAACCAACATTTCTGAGGACTTGAGAAAGGAAAATCAGATTAATCATGTTTTCTGAGCACCATTAGAAGTTCAGCTGGATCTAGGCTTGGCTCACATGAAGCAAAATCCACATACTGAGTCTGTAAATTACATAACTATACCCTTTTAGTTCTCAGTAGTGTTGCAATTGTGCCACTGAGATATCTGTTACAACTGAAGAACCTAACATGCTCATTTTTCCAAAGGTTAAGTCTATTTACATGAAATGCTTAGGTCTCTGCAAAACTTGAATTTGCAGATGTAAAGGAATTGAGTAGCAAAAAGTCATGGGTTCATCTTCGTAAAGTTTAAAAACCTTTGTGTTGCTTGCTTCCATTACCTGGAATAGTCCATATATTAGTTCATTCATTTACAATAACCTGTGGGCCATTGCTAGGCAAGTGACGGAATTACTACACCAGTTAAAATATGCTTAAGGAAACAATTTCATTCTTCAAAGATCACAAAATATTGGTCTTTATTTTGGGTTAGACAGTTCCAGAATGCAACTATAATATTTATGGAGCTCCAGATTTAGTAGCTCAATTCCTTTTTATTTCAAAAAGGTCTTGTAAAAATACTTTTGCTGATTAAAAGGGAAATGTTGAACCATTATAGGAAGGAGTGGCTTTGAAGTTCTTTCCAAACATATTGAATATATAAGGTATGAATATTGATCAGGCGATGTTTGATCTGAATCTAGTTGGAAAGTTCTGTACTTTCGAAACAGTCTGATCCCTTGGTTTCACAGCTCAAGGTACACTGATATTATCCCAGTATTGTAGCCTTGACATTTCTGTAGCTGATATATTACTTGGTATTGTATTAAATGTTATTGCTTTGCCAACCAACCAAGTATTTTAGGTGGGTTTTTGGGCGAGGGTCCTTATCCAATGGTTTTGCTTGTTTGTTGTGTAAGCACCTTAGAAAAAGATATAAAAACCTATGTTAAAACAATAAACTTGTTCCTGACTTTCAACGCATTCTGGAGCCTGTGTCAGTATGCATTGTGACTTCAGAGACCTTGCCCTTTGAACAACAAGGCATACCATTTACACAAGGCTGATGGGACTTTTTTGGGATTACTTGTTTGTTTATTCATTTTTTTTCCTTAATTTATTCTCCCAGATTCTGAAATTCAGTAGGTATTTGCATGACACTCATATATCATTTAGCCTCCCTAAAGCCTGCTAGACACTAGATGTCCATGGTGTATATAAATTGCTTATCACTTCTGAATGTCAGCCTCTCTGACACAGTTAGCTTTGGTGTCTAAACTAAGAGATATACTTTAATTTTACATGATAATAATTACATCTTTACTTGAGCATGATCTAGCATGGTAGGTCTATGCTTCTCTAGTTATTTAAAAGTTCAGATGGCAGAAGTCTATTTAACTACCTCGGCATTTTTCTTGAAGTATGTAGAGACATGGAGTTTCAACCAGAAAAGGAGTTGATCGATATGTCTTTTCTTACATTGTCTTTTGGGTAAGCTGACAAAGTATATGAATAGGTTTTCAAATTGTAGAAACAATTCTTCAGTATATCATAGGACTTAGAAAAGCTGCTGTGTGTTTGCACAAACAAAAATAGTTGCACATCCATTTCCATGTTGTCAGAAGCTGAATTCTGTTCTTTCAGAAAACAGGAATGCTTGTTAGGTTTTCAGTTGAAGAGAGTTTTTTGCAGGGGGTGGGTGAGAGGTGGGTGAGAGAGTGGGCCAATTGTAGACTGGCTTAGACTGAAACAGACTTTCAAGACCAATTAGTTCAAACCTCCCTGCCACGGGCAGGTACACTTTCCACTAGATCAAGTTGCTCAGAGCCCCCAAGCCTGGCCTTGAACACTTCCGGGAATGAGACATGCACAGCCTCAATAGGCAGCCTATTCCAGTGCCTTACCAACCTCACGGTGAAGTATTTCTTCCTAGCATCTAGTCTAAACCTACTCTCTTTCAGTTTAAAGCCATTCCCCCTAGTCACAGAATCACAGAATCACAGAATTAACTAGATTGGAAAAGGCCTTTGAGATTAACAAGTCCAACCTGACATCACCCAACATCACCTAAATATCATCGAGTAAACCTGGGCATGAAATGCCACATCCAGTCCTTTTTTTAAACACTTCCAGGGATGGTGACTCCACCACTCCATTGGCAATCCATTCCAATGGCCAATCACTCTTTCTGTGAAGAATTTTTTCCTAACATCCAGCCTAAACTTCCCCTGGCTCAGCTTGAGACTATGTCCTCTTGTTCTGTCACTAATTGGATCCCAGCCCTGGAGATGGAATTTGGGATCCAGATGTTGGATCCCAGCCCTGGAGGTGGGATTAGGGATCCAGATGTTGGATCCAAGTGCTGGGATTTGGGATCCAGATGTTGGATCCCAGCCATGGAGGTGGGATTTGGGATCAAGATGTTGGATCCCAGCTCTGGGATTTAGGATCCAGATTTTGGATCCCAGCCCTGGAGGTGGGATTTGGGATCCAGATGGTGGATCCCAGCCCTGGAGGTGGGATTTGGGATCCAGATGTTGGATCCCAGCTCTGGGATTTGGGATCCAGATGACAGCACCATCCACCACCACTCTCTGGCCTGGCCATCCAGTCAGTTCTTAACCCAGCTCAGAGTGCACCTGTCTAAGCCGTGGGCTGCCACCTTTTCCAGGAGTCTGCTGTGGGAGATGGTGTCAAAGGTTTTGCTGAAGTCCAGGTAAACTACATCCACAGCCTTCCTCACATCCAGCAGGCAGGTCATAAAAAGAGATCAGGTGGGTCAGGTGGGACCTGCCCCTCCTAAAGCCATGCGGCCTGGGTCTGATGCCTTGACCATCCTGTAGGTGCCATGTGTCACACTCAAGATGATCTGTTCCACAATCTTGCCTGGCACTGAGGTCAGGCTGACAGGCCTATAATTTCCCACATCCTTCTTCCAGCCCTTTTTGTGGATGGACATCCCATTGGCACCTCCAGTCATCTGGGACCTCCTCAGTGAGTGAGGACTGATGATAAATGGCGGAGAGTGGATTGGCAAGCTCATCTGCTAGCTCTCTCATCACCCTAGGATGGATGCCATCTGGCCCCATAAATTTGTGAGGATCCAAGTGGATCAGCAGGTCTCTAACTGTTTCCTCCTGGATTACAGGGTGGCTATACTGAATGTCCCCGTGTACCAGCTCAGGAGCCCAGTTCTGAGGTTCAACCTGTCTTATTGTTGAAAATTGAGGATCCCAAATCCCAGAGCTGGGATCCAACATCTGGATCCCAAATCCCACAGCTGCCTGTCATGTANGCCATCTGGCCCCATAAATTTGTGAGGATCCAAGTGGATCAGCAGGTCTCTAACTGTTTCCTCCTGGATTACAGGGTGGCTATACTGAATGTCCCCGTGTACCAGCTCAGGAGCCCAGTTCTGAGGTTCAACCTGTCTTATTGTTGAAAATTGAGGATCCCAAATCCCAGAGCTGGGATCCAACATCTGGATCCCAAATCCCACAGCTGCCTGTCATGTATATGTATCCATGGTTTTCCCAGAGTGGTTTCCCCAGCACAACTTACTCTCGTTTGGTGTGGAGTGATTTCGCCATCACACATCCAAAATTCTTCTCCTCCACCACCTGGAGTAAACCTTGTTTACTTCTTCTCAGACCTAAGGTGTTTAGATAATAGTCTTATCTGAAGTTTCCCCTTCACAGTCCAAGTTGCAGTCAGGAAGCCTATTGGGGAGGGGGGATGTTTGCAGACAGGCAGTTGCTTCCTTGCAGCTTGAAAAATAGTATTTCTATGATTTTGACAATGTTTAAGGCATCAATATTTCAGTTCATAACACAGTTATGCAGTATTTGGTGCAAAACAGATTACAATTGGCTTTTTGGGATGCATGTGCACATTGCTGAGTCATGTCAAACCTCTTATCTACCAGCACCTACAAGTCCTTCTCTGCAGGGCTGCTGTTGATCTGTACATTCCCAAGCCTGTATTGATACGGGGGGTTACCCCGACGCAGATGCAGCACCTTGAACTTATTCTTGGTAAACCTCATGAGAATTCTCTGGGCCCACTTCCTGTGCTTTTCCAGGTCCCTCTAGATAACAACCCATTATTCAGATGGCTACTGTAGGTCTGCTGATGAAAGACACTTAACACTTTCAGAAATGTATTGGGAGTATGCACAACATCTTTTAGCTTCTTGTGTACCATCTTGTAGTATGTGCAAATTCTTAGGAAAGCTAGTGTCTACACAATTGCTCAATTTTTTTTTCAGCTTTAAGGTTTTGTCCTCTGTTTAGTTTGTTAGAACCTGAATTAGCTATATGTTTTTAGTTACACAGAGAAGATACAGCTTTCTAACAGCGAGCCGTCTAGAAATGCACATAGCTATATAACTGGCATCTCAGAATTCATAAATTCCCCATGCTTACTGAGTTGTGAAATAAAATATTGTGTTCTTCTGAAAATGTCCTTTAACTTTACTAATTTTTTAGGAGAATTTAAATGACTGAATGTCCTCTTGGGCACATTCTCTAACTTTTCCACTGGTTGATTATTGCAGAGATGGTTCTTTTTCTGGAGACAGTATCTTCCATGGCGTGGGCCACTGCTGGCTTCCTTTGCCCCTGGCTAGCTCCGAGCGACAGCAGTTGCTGCGCCGGACAGGGGGAGCACACCCCTGATGCTGTCTCTGCCACCGCAGAGAACAGGCAGAAATGTGCTTCAGGACAGACACGTGTCTTTACTTGTCTGTCCAGGTGGAAGGGCTTAGTCTCACAGGCAGCTTCAGCGAACAAAAGAACCGGGAAGTCTTTCCTGGGGTGCTGCAATCCAATCTTTATTCTAGACTCTGAGGCAATCACCCCTCAGAGCCCTTATTGCAGTCAGGGGAGGTGAACCCAGAAAAGCCTCGAACAAGGAAGTGCAACTGTATTTAACTGGGGGTAGTAACAGAGGTGGAGTTAGGGATAAACCAATAGGGAAGAGGGATAGGAGGGATAAGGGAAGGACTGACATGGTAAACTGACTATTAGGGACAAGGGGAGGAGTGGGGAAGGTCGTGTGCACCAATCACCTGTTGAGCATTAGGGAATTCCCCTGGAGGGGCCTAATGATAGACCAGTGAAGGTGCTGGAAAGATAGGGGTGGTTTGGGCGATGGACAGGGAAGGATCGGGAAGAAGGGGAGGAGTTAGGGAGGAGTTCAGAGGATTAGATAATAGGGGAGTATACATACAACAAAAAGAACCAAATGTGGTGTAGGGGGGTAACAGAACAAACCATTCTCTGCTCAAAACACACCACCACAAGTGTCAGAAAAGATGCTTGTTGGAAAGCGTGAGAAAGGAAAGAACTACATTATCTCAAAATACTACACAAGGAGTCTCCATAATATGGAGTCTCCATAATATGAGTATATTGACTAAGTCTCTAAGAACTGTGCATCTTAAAATGAAGATAACTTTCCTTCTGATAGGAGCATAATACCACAGATATTTCCTATTATAATGTAATGAATAGCATTGTGTTTCTTTTTACTTTCTTTCTGTGTGGCTCTTCTTTACATTCAGTAGCCTTTCTTTGCTTTCATTCTTCCTACTATTTAAATCATATGGATAAAGATAGCAAAGAGAAATTTGAGTATACCTTCCATTTTGAAAAAGATTAAGAAGTAAGGGAAAAGACTCCAAAACTAAGGCAAAGAAAGGAGGCTAAACTCTGATGATTAATTGAGATTGACTAAGAACTGTATTTGCAAGTCATTTGAGGATTTTAATCACAAAAAATGTTCTGAGAAATCTTTTCCAGAATACTCCTATGAATTTAGGTATTGCTTTTTCTCATAATGTCAAGTATACAAATCATACCACTGTAAGTGCTGTTTGCAAAGTGAAAGCAAAGTCAAGTTGAACTGAACTATCTGTGACTAGTTCAGTGTTTAAAATAAATTATGATCATTATTTATTTTAAGTCTCGAATTAAGGTATTTCATCAAACCCAGTAATTCTGCAAACTTCGCAAATGGTTTATTTTGGGTTTTCTGAATAGCAAAACTGTTTATCTGGTGGAATGCTGTTTGAAATGCCAGAAGCCCTCACCAGGTTTCTGAAAGGAATCCCAGCTCTTCAGAGCTGTTTAACTTGTTCTGATTCTGAAGGTACATATTCTCACAGTCTGGTGAGCAAAGGGATTTATAATTTCCATGAAAACATCTCAGAACAAAGTTTCAAAATGCTCTCTGTGATAGGGGTCACTTATTTATACTTCAGTGTCTTAATGACACTCACAAATAAAAAGTATCCTCCTTCAACAGAAAGAGTGCAAGTTAACCAGGTTCTGAACAGTTTTAGGTGGATGGGACCTATGAAACAGAACCTCTGATAGTAGCAATGCAGCAGGTAAGAAAGTAAGAAGCAGTTTAATGTTTGACCTACAGCACTACTCTAATATTTCTTTTGCCAAGTATTTTCTGCATATTCAGCCCTTGAAACATTATGAAATCAGGACCTCATCTTTTAAAGCCACAACATGATGTAGCAGTAGTTGAGAGGATATTTTATAACATAGTTACATGAAAATGCATTAAAATAGGACCGAATTTAAGGTTTTATCTTGGTAAGAATTTAAGAATGTGTAGATAATTTGTTAAATGTCTTATTTCTTTTATCAATTTTTCTTTCAGCTGATGATTCTTTGTTTCACCTATAATTTCTTCTTTCAGACTCTCACAGAAGTGGTGCATTGGCTCAGAGCTAAAATGAGATGTTTGGACAAATTCAGCTTACCTTACTCATCAGAGTCAATTGTCATATTCACATTTCTGGTCAATTGGCAGAATTCAACAGAATATTTCAGACTCCCTGTACTTAGCATCAACACAAGATTCGTAAGGAAACTCTGGCTATTAAATTTTATATCTGATTTTCGAGGTAGAGTTGAAATTCTGACTTTATTGAGAGTCATCGGTGTAGGTTATTGATGTCTATTGGTTACATAGTCAATACATGTGAATTTAATTTAGGTGCAGGGAAACTGTATTCTCCCTATCTCATTAATTCTACAGTTCTAGAGCAGAATAGTATATTTCTTGAATTGGTGAAGAACCTCTCTATTTTTTTTACATTTTACTTCAGATGAACCTTGCATTAGACTTAACATTCAAGCTATAAGGATTTCTTTCATTATGCATCCACAGGCTGTGAACCAAGGCTCAAGTTTTCTTTCTTTTTTTTTAAATCTACAAAGCATAAAAATAAAAGAAAAAAACCAATAAACCCCAAACCAACCAAAACCCCAAAACATATCCCAGCTCAATTGTGTATCAGACTCAAACTTTTAAATTTATTTATTTATTAATTTACTTAGAGGTAACTCTACATGTGCAGGGAGAGGTGTAGTTGAATCTGACATACCAAGATATCACACCACATTTGTCATTTGAACATGACAAATGATATCCCAGGGGCTTTTATGTGGAAAACACATGGTTTTATTAAAGGAGTTAGTGTGCATTTATCTGGAAAATCACAGCCATGTGGTGTAGTAAGTGAGTAAACACGGACCCTCGTATGTGGTGAAGAAACAGTTTATTGTGGTGCCAGGTGAGAGACCAATATGGCTACAAATGATACCTTTTTATATCCCTATGGCTAACTAATACATAGTAAAGCTATTGTTCTGGCATTAATTCATAAGGGCATTTTTCAGTCCAGGGTCCAATCATTTGGGCAGGATACACATCAGCCACATCTTTGTGGTCCCTTTGTCCAATCACGGAAGGGCATGCAGGGGTTCAGGCATCTGCAGGCCTTCGCTTCTGCTGTTCTTTGATACACTGTATCTTTTCCCATTTTATTCCCATAGCTTTTCTTGTACTATTCCCACAGCAAAGTCGAGTGCCTGGGCCTGATTCTCTTTAATGTGGCTTTCAGCCACAGTGTCACACAGACACAGTGACTGTGTGTCACACTGCTGGTGTTTGCCTACCTGCATGATCCAACAAGATATGCAAACATACAAAGAAAATTTTCAGTCCTGCTCTCATGAGATACTTGATGACTACATCCCTCAGATTTACATGAGCCCTAGGACAAGGGACATGACTCTCCCTGAGAGATCTTTCAGTCTGATTCCAGCCAATTATTTTTTTTAACTACTTGCGGATATCTTTTATGATATCCGCATTTTCTGTGCTTCAGGAACTATCCAGACTCACAACATATGTGATATCAACTGCATTCCTTCCTGAACAAAAAACTACAGGATGGAAAACAAGTTACTTGTAAGGTGGACTTTTTAAAGCAGTCTTAAATATTTGGAATTGGACCCATTTCCTTTACTAGAAAAATTATTTCATAATAGACCCCCATGGTTAACTTCTGGTATGATTCAAATGTTTTAATATGAAAAGCATTAAAAGATTCTCAGGTGGCAGAACAGAGCCACCTGGGGTTGTCTCCTAAATGAGATTTCATTATACAGTTTGTTATGTGACAAGTGAGGAAATAATTTTGTTACAGAAATCGTGAGAATATGTAGGGTTTAATTCATAAACTTTTGTGCCTTAATTAAAATATTTTTTCTATTGCATTTTTTAACTAAACCCTCTCTCTATATGTATACGCAAGTGGGGCTTTTAATGACAGTATTTTTTCTTAAGATCTTGTAGCATTCTTTAATTGTGTAAAATAAACATGTCTAAACAATATATTTATCTGTGTATAGTTTCTAAAACATGTCTCTAAAATCAGCTGGTTTTCTCACCTGCTCTTGAAGTGACTGCAAAAGATCAGGAGCTATATAATCTGTGGAGTTGATGGAAATGAAGGAAAAATTTCTGAAAAAGGCAAACATAATCTGCTTTAAAGTGCTTCTATTTCTGTTTCTAAAATTAGATAGATACAGTAACAGAAAAAAGAGAAAGAAATTGGCAAAAGATCTGGCCAAAAGTGAATGAAAAAAACCAGCAAGAAAAATTTCTGTATTGTCATACTTGTTGCTCTAACTCTGATACTATCATTATAGGGTTATTTGAGTCTTTTGCAAAATATCAAAAGTAACATTAATCAGAAGTTTAAAAACTATAGGCATATGGCACTAGGTTCTTAATTGTAGAGGTGTAAACTTAGCATAACTTTGTTGGCTATAAAGGCTTTTTTCTTCTGGAATAAATATCTACAATACATCTTAAAATGTAATGTTATAAAACATTAGGAAATCCATTTCTTGTTCTAAATGACAAGGAGTGATGAGCTTTCACAAGGGAAAGATTGTGATTTCATGTTGTTGAACTAAATTGTGATCAAAGTTTATTGATTTATTAATGTCATGTAATTAAGTGGCAATCAATGAGCTATACAGAGTTGTATCAGTGATACAACTCATACACCATAAGAGGAGCTCTTTACAAAATCCTCATAAACATGCCCAAATCTCTCAGAACTCCTCTGTAACCAATCCCAAGAAACTGAATTTCCTACAACCCTCTCCAGAGAAGCCTCCAGGCAATGGTGGCTCAGTCCTCCTGAGATCCCTGGCTGCAAACCCTCCTGGAGTGAAGCCACCATGTGCCAGCCAGCACTCCATCACACATCCTTTTCGATCCCCCAGCACCTGGACCAGGTGGGAAGTAGGAGAGGCTGCTCACAGCACCCCTTGAAGTGCATCTTGCTCAGGCAGGCAGAGGCCAGGACACCCCTGGATGACTTGTGTGGCATCCAACTGAGCTTTGATGACATCTGCTCCTGCAGCAGGGTTCCTTCCAGCAACGCAGCCTCTAATGCTAGTCCTAGACTTCTTTTGGGGCTCACTCTTTTCTCCAAAAGTATCTTTGTAAATTTTCTGTGACAATTTAATGTGTTTCCTGATCTCAACTACTTCAATTGACAAGCTTTGGGCAAATGTTCTTTCAAATGGTTTCAGGTGTGACATACACTGGTATGTGCCGCGGTCCCTGCCTGGATGGCAGCAATCCCGACACCTTCCTTCAGCCCTGGCTAGCCTGCGCTGCCACACCAAGGGATCCGGGCAGGGGTGGGTCACCCGATGGCACAAGGGTCCTTCCCCAGGGACACCAGCCGCCAGGTGACTAAGGCCCCCTGAGGCAAGTGGTGCTCCCTACCCACACGTCCCCGGTAGGGGCTGGTGTGTGTGGGCTAGTTAGCCTGACCTTGCCTAGGAGTCCTTGGTCTGATGGTATGGACACTGCAGCAGTTGGAGGGCAAAAGGGCAGAAAGTGACTCACTCTCGTTGGGGTGAAACAGAAACAGTTTTTTGGGGGTCCAAACCCCAAAGCAACGAACAGGGAGTGAGCCCAGAACAGCTCAGAACAAGGGGTTTTATAGGGGGTGGGATTGAGGGGTGGAGAGAGGGTAAAAACCAACGATATCAAGGGAGAGGTGGGATTAAGGGGTGACAGACAGGAGTAGAAGCCTGAGGCCTTCTACTCAAGCCTATCTGGGACCGAGTAGGGATGATTGATAGGGAAGGCTCTGGAATAAGGGGCAGAGTCGGGGTACATATGTGGTGTAGGAATAGGAGGGGTTTAGGGAAGGGTACGTAGAAAGGGAGTATACGTGTCACAGAATGAACCAAACATAGGGTAGGGGGATAACAGAACAAACCATGATAATGAACAAACACATAACACACACCACCACGGGTATGTATATGTGCCTATTTGACCTCATGCTGACCACATGACCTTGCACTGCCAGGTTTGCCAGGAAAGAACCCTCACAAAAGGTTCTGTCTAAGGCAGGTGAGAAAGAGGAAAGTATATGCAATGATTAATTTTTTGCACCTTAGATTTGGAACTGGTGAAGTATAATTGCTATAATAAACATAAAATTAAAAAAAAAAAGAGAAATAGATAAAAGAAGAAAATCAACCTGACTATTCTATGCTATCTCTCAACTGCTCATTTAGTTTCCTAAGGTAGATTAGTACCTATCTTTCAACAAGAATTAACTGCATTCTGATGCCGTTCTGTGAAACAAGGCACACAGGGAAGAGTTCTCTTCCTAAAGGCATTATGTTTGAACTCATCTCTGTATAGACATACAGAGATTTTGTCAGTCAGTCACGTTATGAACTTTTATCATTTTGATTCCTCTTGAAATATACAGGATTTTCACCATGTCTCTTTTCAAATCATGCAAATCCTTTGAGTGACTTTGTTACTCAACAATCTCCTCCTAAACTTCCAGTCAAGGAAAAAATGTTTGTGTTTGGTTAGTTTCTTTATTTTTGAATTACACTTTATTTTTTTTCTTGGAACATATAAATGAGGTTGTTTTTCCTGCTTTTTAAGGTCTGAATAATTTGTTCAGCCAAATCCACCTTTGTTATTGTGTGCAGAAGGGAGCAAAGCAATTAACCTATTTTATTACATTATCAATGTATTTGCATTATCCTTACTTGGGTAACAGTCTGTAAATTAATACTGAGCTTTATTATTCAAATTCAAAGGTTACGGAGTTCTTCTCCTTAGAAAATGATAGTATTAAATTCTTTCTTACACTGCTTTATTGTCAGATATCAATGATCAAAGTGATTTTGAGTACAAAGCTAATACGAGTTTTTAAAACTAATAAAAATTCCAAAAATTCCTGTGTATTTTACTATGAGATTCAGGTTTGCATAAGAAATATTGCTTAAGAATCACTGATAGTGCGAGAAAATTAAATCCTTTTAGTGCCTTGAGGTTTTTCATCATATTTCTAGAATTTTAGCGTGCATGTATAGGCTCACTTAGAGAGATTCCTACTAGGCCTTTCTTAGCAAAGTTTACATTCTTTCTGTAGATAACAAGGGTGGAAAGACAAAATATGAGGCCCAGAACTCCTAGAGAAGCCCCAGAGGGGCAGGTCTGGGGGTGGGTTTGGGGAATAGGTTTCTGGTTGGGTGTATTGGGAATATTGGTTCAAGATGAATTGTGGCTGCGTAACTGGAAGGGGATAGGAATTCGAAGCTTATAAATATAAAGGGATCATGTGATCAAGGGTTCTCATTCTCTCTTGTTTTTACTTCTAGACCCTGGAAACTCCCATTAAAGTACTGTTCTTCTTTTCACCTTTGTTAATTTGTTTTGCAGTTTTTGTCTCCCTCTTTGATTTTACGTAATAGGTGTTTCTACATGGCTCATTTTATAAGATTTTTCTGCCTGTATTCCGATAGGATACCACCAAGGTGGAAATGAAAATCACTGAACACTGAATCACTGAATTTCCCTCAATGCGTCACAGTTACAAAGCCAGCTTCAGGTATAAGTGTCTGATCTACTGTGAAAATGTACAAATTATTCAGTTGATCCAGAAATGCCTCATTTATTACCTATATCGAGAAATTCTAATAGATGAATCATAAGTTTGACTTCACCACTTTACCCTGAATCTAATTACAAGTCCCTTTGTACCATGCTTTTGTGTAGTTTTAAAAGGTATAAGACGCATTTCATTTTTAAATAATTCTAATTCTATCTGGGTTCCCTCAGTTATGCTAGAAAGGAATTCAGGAGGCTCAAAGTATTTTTGACATACACAGGTGGAAATCTGATCAGCTGAGAGGGAGTCTGCTCTGATCAATAGCTCACCACATTTGGGGATACATATTGGTCTACGATGCACACCCAGACAGCTGCGCTGAGGAACATGGAATAAGATTGCAAACTTGCCATTATTGGCTTCTTTTAAAATGTACAGATATTCATTAGGGGAAAGGACTGTAACATGGGGTGGAATTTTTCTTCTTAGCTCTACATGTAGCAGCTACTCAGAATATTCACTATGGTGACTGCTATTTATTTGGGTTATTGTACTTTAAAAAAGGAAGATATAATAAGGTCAGATGTGAGATCTTTCTTAGTAAGATCCAACATTAAAAAGATCACTGTTTGTATCCAAAATAAATGTACTGAAAATGTTCATTTTTTAGAAGCTTCTTGATGTGAGGTTTTGAACATTTTAATCTCTGTATCCCAGTTGACAATGAAAGTTAAAAATTTTTGTGGAAGTGGAAATGTAAAGTTTTCAGCAGCTCTCATCAAGTGTTCATCTTCGAGAGTGAATGTATGTGGTATAATTATGGTAAAGTACAAACTCAAAAGCAAAGCTTGCTTGCTACCAGGGTATATTTGAGTGGCTATTACCTGAAGATTATTTACGTTCTGAAAAAAAGTTGTTCTGAAGATTGGAAAACAAGTTAAGTTAAACCATAAAGATAAAACCGTCTTGGACTCAGATCTCCAGGGACTTGTAGAAATTACTGTGTAGTTGTCAACCTACCTAGGATTTTAGGTCTCTACTGGAGAAGTCAAAAGTAGAGGAAGATTGATGGAAGATTGATGGAAAAGTCGTTACACTTTTATTAAGAAAAGTAATTCTAGAGAAAGCTTGCTTTTCTGGAGGACAGAAGAAGAGGAACCAGCAGCTGGTTAGCTTCTAGACTGAAGAATTTGAGAAAAAGACAATGTTAATTTTTTTTTCTACATTTTTTTTTCTAATCTACAGATTAGAACACAAGTTAGATTATTAATCAATTCTGTAGAATATGACATCTGGGGAAAATGTTTATTTCCTTCAATTGAAAATTGAACTGTGACTGTATGAGGCTGCTTAACTACTCAACTACACGCCAAACCCCCCCCTATTGCCTTGATTGTATACCCGTATAGTTTTGGGTTACGTAGCCTTTTTCCAGTCCTTCTGCGTCTGCGCATGTTGTTGCTAGGGGGTCTTTTTCTGCCTTCCGGTGGTCATGGGCTGAAGGCTCCTCGTCTTCCTCGGCTGGTTCACTGGTGACCTTCTTCTTTCAACACTTTATCTTGTCTGTTGCACAGCAGAGACATTCCTTTCCCCCCCTTATACATTGTTACAGAATATTCACAGTTTTGTTACATGAGCCACACAATAATTTCTCTATATTTTATACAAGCAGAAGCAAGCTTTATGTGTTCAGGCTTATTGATTTTTCAAGATTTAATCAACAAACCGAACCTCGTTTATCACAATTATGAGAAGAATTAGGCAGAACTGAGTAAAAGCACAACTGGTATATATATACCTGCGTGTCTGTGTGTGTCTGTGTGTGACTTTCAAGGAGGGACAGTGGTCTGTATTTTGGAGAAGATGAAGACAAATCTAAATGAAGTGCAAAATAATAATTCCAGAGCTGGTTAGAGATATATGAATCATATTTTCATCAAATTTCTGTTCCCTTCCCTGTTTTTTCCCTCATGGAAAATTCCTATTGGACACTAGAGAAGTAAGGAATGCAGTAGAGGGAAGATAATGTAATGGCAACCCTTATTTACTGAGAGAAAACTTGATTATTTTATGCTATATTCTCAAGCATAAGCATCATATGAAAAAATCGAATTCCTTCTATTATTGCTGTCCTATGTCTTTAGGAAACGGTTTGGACTGGGGATATTACAGCAGCTTTCTCAGAGAGATATTTAGATTGCTCGTGCTCTGACATCTCCTGTGTACCCACACTACTGACTAGAATTTGTCTCCTGTAGTGCATTACACGTACTTGACTAGAAAAGAGAGTGTTATAAATGATAATTAGTGCCATTTAGAAAGAGATACTTTTCATAATTGAGGGTGGAGGCATGCTGCGATCATTTTAGTAATTCCTATGAGACAGTGAGGAATTTCAGGAGAAGGCATATAAACAAAGAACTGGCCTGGGGCAAGAAGGGCACACATTAATCCACAGGATCTCAAAGCTGTCAGACACCTTTAGTGAGTCAGCTTTCCCCTGAAAGAAAGGAAAAATCTTAGTCTATAGACTTCCATGCAACAAAATTAACGTTTATGGGGCTGATCCAAATTCCTTTAAAGCTGAAGAGTATTTTTCCTCTGTAGACTTCAGTGAGATATAGATTAGACTTTACATATATATATATATGTGTTTAAGCCTACGGTGCTTTTTGACTCATGAAAGTTAAATCCTCAATTAAGTTATTTTTTTATCATAATTATTTTATGTGCCTCTCACACTCTTGTCCTTTCTTTCCTCTTTCACCTTTTTATTTGGGTAATTAAAGCTCTGCTTTGACATTAACAAGAAATTGAGAATGATAAAATTCACTGTAATCAAGACAAAGGTTGACAGGGCAGCCAAGACCTCTGTAACATTTGATTTTTTTTTTCATGGTGATTTAGGAAAGGCTGTATTCTAACTTGCACTGAAATGTGCTAATGAATGAAACAATATTTAAAAATGTCCAAAAGCTAAACTTCATACAAATTTTTCTCAGTGTTGTGAACCTGTTGACTACGAAAAATGATATGTCAGGGTATAAAGCACACTTCAGCTATTGGAATTTCTTATTCTGTCTTATGGAAATGTTGCCGTTTCTGAAACCCTTTGCAACTGCTTTTGTAGAACTAGGCTTTTTGCTGGGTTATCAACTGAAGAGCTCTAGGCAGAAAAGCTGTCTGTGTGAGTAAAGGCTTAATATTAAGTGGTCTATAAATAGGTCACGCAAATAGGAATATGGGGCACTTTGCTGCTTAGTGCTGTTTATAATTGCTCTGATGGAGGAAATAACACTGAAAATTAATAGAACAAGAGAAACATTGGGTATAGGGCAGCTGAATGATACGTCTCAAATGTAATTTCTTGGTAAAATGTGCTGAGTGTCATATGAAAACAGAATTTTGTAGGATCTGTTACTGTGAATTGTAGATATACTGATGTATGAAAAATTTAACTTCATCAAATAGAATCATCTTTCTAACCTCTCCTAGGAGTTTTGTCTCAACCCTCAACACAATATGGTGTGTTAGCATGCAGGAATTTTCTGCTTAGAAAAGTAGCCAAACAGAATTGTAATCAGTCAGTTTGGAGTGTTAGAGAAAAGTTGTGTTACAGAAAAGCAGGAAAAAAATGCTGCCAAATGTATTAGGAGGCAAAGACAAAGCATTTAGCAATGCAGTATGAGAGAAACCTAATAATGAAGGTAATAGCATCAAGCTGTTTCATCGCTCCTTTCTTTGTAACTTTTTCCTTTGCCAGTCATTAATCTGGGTTCTATTGAGAAACAAAATATGCAGTAATTTTTCTCTTGTCTTCTAAGGAAAAACAGAGCTAAAATTATATGAATTTTCACTGTCTTTATTGTTTTCTTTGCAATGAATTAATAGCTGTGAGAAAAATCAGTGTTTCTTCTTTCCAATGTATGAAACAATATATATTTCTAAATATAATTTGATATTTGCTCTTTAAAAGTTGTCTTTTTCCCTCATAATTTCTGCCTTGCATTTTGTTGTATTGTCCTGAAGACAACAAATTCTTCAGTAACATGTAAACAAACAGGACTGACATAGTTTTATTAGCACATATTCAGCAACCTGTCTGTTGGCAATACTAATATTGCCAACAGCACTGAAAGGAGGTTGTAGTTTGTTGTTATACTACAACAGAAACTTACTGGCCAGGCTATGTGTTTTTCCCTTTTTATTTCTCTTGGTCTTGACTTACACTGTTTGAAATGCATTTCTTGGACCGAATTCATTAAGGTGCTTTCTCTTGTAAGAAGATGGTACTTTCTGCTAGGAGCTACACCACCAGAAAAAAAATGTTTGTGAAATGTCATTTAAGCAGGTCCTACTCTATAAGCTTACCTTTACCCTGAAGGAAAAGTAGTACACCACTGTATTGCCTCAGGAGCAACCTGGAGAATTACTAAATCAAACAGGAGATGCATCAAACTTGGTTTCCCATTTTTTCTGACATATAAGAGAGATAGAAAGAGAAAATGCATATGCCTGTCCTTCATTAGCTGAAAAATAGCTCACTAGTTTTTCTGCCTTAGTGCCTCTGTCTAACAAGCTGAAGATTGGGTCAAGGTTTGCAAG
>WEIV01009770.1:0-38242 GCA_013390005.1 Calyptomena viridis
GGGAGGGCAGGGTCGGCCATGGAGGATGGGGAGGCTGGCTCGTCGCCGGCCCCCGAGAAGAAAGGGGCGGAAGAGGAGGATGATTTCGGCTACCGGCTCTTCCCGGACCGAAATAAGAAACAGCAGAGCTTCCTGGTCCGCAGCCTCTTCACCTTCCACAACAAGTGCCAGGTGATGCTGAGGATGACCCTGGAAACGAGTAAGCGCTTCCCTGTACCCCGGCCCTGGCGCAGCGCAGGCGCTGGGGCGGAGCTCGGTCCGCCCGTGACCCGCTGCCGTGACCTTGTGCCGCGGGGTGTCGGGCGGGGCCCGAGCAGTTGGCGGGATGGGGCTGCTGCTCGATGGACACGCTGATTTGGGTTAAGACAACATACGATTTCAACAGTGCCTAAGAAGGTGTTTTCCTATCAGAAGGTCCTTATCTACTTTTTTTCCCCTGATAAATTGAGACTATTTGTGCATTTCTGTGCATTTGTGCCCTTTTCACTGTGCGATATTGACTGTGTTAACAGCAAACGATAGTTACTATAAATTCCTCTGTTTATACTAGTAATAAAGTAATGCCAGGAGTGACTCGATTCCTGAACAGCTTTGACTGTATCCTGGGCTGCATCAAAAGCGGTGTGGCCAGCAGGTCTCCTCCTCTGTTCTGCTCTCCTGAGACCCCACCTGGATTATGGTGTCCAGGTCTGGGACCCCAATGTAAGAACGACATGGAATTGTTGGAGGGAGTCCCGAGAAGGGCCACCAAGTTGATAAGGGGACTGGAGCACTTCTACGAAGACAGACTGAGAAAGCTGGGGGCTGTTCAGCCTGGGGAAGGTTGTGTGGATATCTCATAGCAACCTTCTAGTATCTGAAGGGGCATACAAGGAAGCCAGAGAGGGATTCTTTGTCACCAGCCATAGTAATAGGACAAGAAGTAATGGGATGAAACTGAAAGAGGAAATTTAGGTTAGATATACAAAATAAATACTTTACTGTGAGGGTTATGAGGCACTTGGATGGTTGCCCAGAGAAGTTGCAGATGCCCCATCCCTGGGAATGCTCAAGGCCAGATTGGATGGGGCTCTGAGGAATGTGATCTAGTGGAAGGTGTCCTTGCCTGTGGCAGGCAGTTGGGACTAGATTAGCTTGAAGGTCCCTTCCAACCCAAACCATTCTCTGATTCTGTATCCTTTTACATATTCTGACCTGTAACAGATGCCAGTTGCATTGTATTAGGGTTAAATACTGCAAAGCATGAATTTGCATATACAGTGCTTGTCTTGTTTTCTTTTTCCCTTGACTGTGTTTATATTTTGATTATAGATAACTTTCAAAACTTTAGTCTAGAGAAATTGATTGCAGCAATATTTTTCTAGATCCATATGCTCAACTTCTCCTTGAGGCTATGAAGCAATCTGGTTGGTATGTAAAAGAATTCATCTTGTTCTGTGTAGTAACATCACTATTATAAGTAGTGACTGATGTTTTTCAAATTTCTTTCTGTGATTTTGTTTGTTGGGCCTTTCAGCACTGTCTTCAATGACCGGCACTTTTCTTGTGAAAACTGTGATGGCTGTGTCGGTGGAGGTTTTGATGCTGCCACATCTCAGGTAGGTGCTGGACATAGTCCCCTTTCAAAGGACTACAATTGTTTTTGGTAGTTTGTTACTAGGGTTAAATCTACCAACACTGATATTTGAGTTAGTCATGAAAACAAAATAAATGAAAGATATTCCAGGGTACTGAGGGTAGACCTCGTTGCGCTCTACAACTTCCTTGTGAGGGGAAGAGGAGGGGCAGGCACTGATCTCTTCTCTGTGGTGACAGGTGATAGGACCTGAGGGAATGGCCTGAGGTTGTGTCAGGGGATCTTAGGTTGGATCTTAGAGATTCTTCACCCAGAGGGTGGTTGGGCACTGGAACAGGCACCCCAGGGAAGTGGTCACAGCACCAAGCCTGACAGAGTTCAAGAAGCATTTGGATGATACTTTCAGGCACATGGTGTGACTCTTGGGGATGGTCCTGTGCAGGGCTAAACAGTGGACTCGATGATCCTTGTGGGTCCCTTCCAACTCAGTGTAGTCTGTGATTCTGTGTGATTCTATATTGGAACTAGTACACTACTAAATGATAGGGCTGTTAATGTTAAAAGACACTGATCTAAAGACCCTAAATGATGTAGATGGTGAGTACTGGGTCTCTGAGAAGTAAGCAAAGTGTTGAAACTTGTTGAAAAGACAACTTATATCCCTTCTTCTACAGATTGTTCTGTGTCAGAACAACATTCGCCAACAATCCCATATGAACCGGGTGGTCACACATGAATTGATTCATGCATTTGATCACTGCCGTGCACATGTTGACTGGTTTAAAAATGTCAAACACTTGGCATGTTCAGAGGTAAGGTAAAATGTTTCCAATGTTGTAGTTTTATTAATTACTGCTGATTATTAGGGATGCTTCATGTGATATGGTCTATTACACCCACTTCATTTGTTTCAATCCTGTTAATATGTTTTGTCCTTTCTGTCAGATCAACCTAAATAATTTCATTCAGAAAACAAATACTTAGTTTTCACAAATATCAGTAAGTTAATGTCATATTGAGTAGTATGTTATCGCTGTGAGTGTAGCCATAGCAAAAAGTGGTTATTGACAAATAAGAGTATTTAGAAGTGAAAACACATCCCCACATTAATCAAATGTTTATAGAATTCTTTTTCTCCCATGCAAATCTTGGTATGTCAGGTAGTTGTCACAGTAGTATGGTAACATTATTTTTGCTTAGATTTTTTTTAACAACAAACTTGTCTTTTCCTATAACATTCCTTTTTAGAGTAATTGGGATATTGCTAATAGTACACAGTAATTATGACTCCATGTCCATTGGATGGGACTCTGAGCAACCTGGTCTAGTGGAAGGTGTCCCTGCCCATGGCGGGGGGATTAGAACTGGATCATCTTTAAGGTCCCTTCTAACTGAAATGATTATATGATTCTATGACTTCAGAGGACATTTTCAGCTTGAAAGGCCTTAATAATTATTTTAGGAGGTGAAATTAAATGGAGCACAGGTTGGGAAGGATTCCATGCATGTGTATTCGCATGCTTTTATTTGATTTCTGATGTAATTCATATCATTTGGCCACAGAAAAATTTCCTCTAATGATTAATCTTATGAAAGTACATAGTTGTGACTGTGAATTAAATGGATTTTTAACTGGTTTTTAAAAATATATAAAAATATTATGGTGGCTTTGTTTTGGAGGGGTTTGTTGTTTTTTTGTTTTTTGGTTGGTTGGTTTTGGTTTTGTTTGTTTGTTTGTGGGGGCTTTTTTGTTAGTTGATTTGTTTGTTTTTAATGAAAACTTATTTGATTCCAGAGTTCAGATATGCACAAGTTTCACCTATAAACAGTATGTGAGATAACCAAAATTATGAGTTTGGTACTGAACAAGTCAGATTTCATAAAAATTATTTTTAATTCATTAATTGAATTCATATTTGCTATGGAAAAGAGCCACTGTCACTTATTATCTTTGACTGCCAGGAAACCACCAAGCCATTCTCTGACTTCCCCGCCCCAGTAGTACAGGGGACAAGAATAGGATTAAAAACCTCATGGATCAAAATAAGGACATGGAAGTCACTCACTAGTTGCTGTCATGGGAAAAATACAGTTGACTTGGAGAAGATAAATTGAATTCGTTTTCAGTTAATGACAGAGTAGGATAGTGAAAAGTAGAACTAAAAATACCCGTCCCCCACCTTCTTCCCGGGCTCAACTTTGCTTCTTTATTCCTGGCTCTTCTATTTCCTTCCTTGCCAAGTGGCACAGGGAGACAGGGAATGCAATCTGTCGTCACTTCATAACACTACATAACACATCTGCTGCTGCTTCATCCTCACACTGTTCCCCTGGTTCTGTGTGAGGTGCTTCCCACAGGTTACAGTCCTTTGTGAATGGCTCCAGTGTGAGTCTTTCCCTTGAGCTGCTATTCTTCGAGTCCTGCTGCAGCTCAGGCCCTTTCCACAGCACACAGTATTTCAGGGATGGACTGCTCTACCATTGCTCCCATATGGCCCACAGTTCCTGACAGAAAACCTACTCCAGCGTGGGCTCTCTATGGGCTGCAGCTTTTTTCAGAGCATGTCTGTCATGGGGTCTTCCTCAGACTGCAGTGTGGATATCTGCTCTGCTATGTTCCTTCACAGCCTGCAGGGAGACAACCTCCGTGGTCTTCGTGGTCTTCTCTGCAGGTGGCAGGGAAATCTCTGATGTCTGGACCATCTCCTCCCACTCCTTCTCCAGTGGTCTTGGTGTCCGTGGGGCTGTTTCCCTAGCATTTTTCTTCTCTGTCTCACAGCTGCCTGTAGCATATTTTAGCCTTTTTTGAACATGTCATCATAGAGATGTGCTCAACTTCTACTAGTGGTGGGTCTGTTTCAGAATCAGTTAAAACTGTGTCTGTCTGATATGGGGTAGCCACTTGTCCCAGCTCACACAAGCCAGCCTAGCAGGCCCATCACTTCCAATGTCTTTCCATGTAAACCCAATACAATAATTGAGAATTATTATTATCTGTTTTTTTTGTCTAAGCATTTACGCACTGCAGAATAAAGCATTTAAGTCTCAAATGTAAATTTAGGGAATATATATGTAAAACAAGATTGTGCACGTTCTTGCTCTTGTTGAGATTATGTGTTTCCTTCAAGTCTTTTAATACTTACTTTATTATATGGTGTTTACATTTTTTTTGACAGCTTTTTAATTTTTACCTTTCATATTTTCCATGCATTTATTCTCACTCTGGTACTTAGTTATAGGAAATCACAGTTTATTTACGTTTCCTAACAGACTGGGTAGCATATGGAACAGTTGGCAGACAAAAGAAATTACAGTGTACAGGACAAGACAGTTAACAAGCTAAACATACATGCTCATTTAAATGTGGCTTTTTGCAAAACAGATGAGTTACTGCTTTTCTGGATATTGCAGCTGTAGTCTTTGAGAGGTGTCTGCCTTTATTCCTGACTCCTAACAGCTTCTGGTATGGACTGGGGAGCATATTACTTTCCATGTTCTTCTAGTAGTTCATATATATATATATATACATACATACACACATATATGTGATTGTACTGCTCATTCGTTACAGCTTTAGGAATGTGTAGTTCCTGGAGAAACTTAAAGGTTGCTGTAGTAATACTTCACAGTTCACTGGGGCTGAGAGGGTGGATATAAAGGGTAACAGGTACTTAAGAAATTAAAGTGGCCTTGGGAATATTCTCTACTAGCAGTCACCAGAAGGATGCTGAAGAAAAAAATTGTTTACAACTCTTTTTACTTTATATTTTCATGTGTTTCTCTGATCTTGTGGCTTTTTGTTTTTCTCAATAGATTCGAGCTGCTAGTCTCAGTGGAGACTGTACATTGATGAATGAAATAGCCAGGTTTAAATTTGGATTGAAAGGGCACCATCAGGTAAAGACTGTGAATGTTAAAGTCTAAACATTTGTTATGAGCCACCTTTGCCTATTCGATCTCAGACTTCTGCACTTTTGTAGCTGAAAACATCAGAAAAAGAGGTAGATGCCGTGAACTTGCTGTTTTCTCTTAACCAGTCTTTAGTGACTGATGTTACTTTTTTTCCTACCGTATTATCTTCATTGGAGTGAAATGCCTGAATACGTAGTCATATTATAAAGCATTACCATTGACAATGACTGGCCAATAAAACCAAACAAAAACCAGGGTTTGCAGGAAGTGTAGGGGGGAATTCCTTATCCACTATAAGTGGGTAACACTCTTTTAAAAAGTCTTTGAAAACTGGAGGAAGCAGAATGACAAGATTTCTAAATAACTATGTGTATTGAGTCTTATAGGAATTAATTTTGTAGTTGTAATGAATTGTAATTCGTAAATTGTAATGAAGCCTACAGATTTAGTCCCAAATAGTTGCTCATGTTAGAGTGGCCAGTTAGCTTGTAGCTGATGTTTTATGTCTTTTTTTATCTTTTTGTAGACAAACGGTAAGAAAAAGTTTCCATAAAGAGAGGCATGGAAATGAAGGCCAGTAGAGAAGTCATTCCTTTAGTTTTATAGCATTTCAATTTGAAAAGAACTAACTGTCTCTTTCTCACATACTGTTTTCTTGTGTCCAGGTTAAGTTTTACGAATACTTAATACCTAGAAAAAATGCCAAATTGTATTTTAATTCCTGTCCTAAGGAATATGTTTTAATTATCTCATGGTTTATGTGTACATGGAAAACACATACATGGGTTGGATGTGACATGGGATGGAACTAAAGCGTACTTTAATGCTTATTGCAGGCACTGTTTGACTCTCTTCTAATAGAAAATTGTCTATATGGTAGGAGTTAATACTTGAAAAAATCTGGAAAAAAGTTATACTAATAATGACAGATTTTTCTGTATCTATTTCCCACTTTAGACTTGTGTACGAGACAGAGCAATTCGTTCCATACTGGCTGTTAGAAAAGTTAGCAAAGAAACGGCAGAAAAAGCTGTGGATGAAGTTTTTGATGCCTGCTTCAATGATCTAGAACCGTTTGGAAGAATTCCACACAGCAAAACAGATGCAAGACGTGCTTTTAGAGACTTTCAGAACAGAGATCGCTATAATGCTAATTTGTAAGGGGGGAAAAAACACATGAGAAATTGTTAATATCTGATTGTTCTGCAACATATGTACACACTGCTGGTGGAAAGGGCAATTCTATCAAATGTATCAATTAATTTTATAAACTTTTTTCAGGAGCCACCTTCTGTGGAAGTAAACAGGGTAAATCAACAAGACTAAAACCCGTGTTTCCTCAGCTGTTATTCCAGGAAGATAATTTATTACGCCAAATGACATGTCAAATAATGATCTGCACATTTCAATGCACATTTAATTCTGTTCAGTCTGACTGACTAGGACCTGGTTTCTAAAGGTTTTGTTGTTACTGAATAAATCTTTTCATTTCCACCATCTTTGATACACAGTCATGAACTTGATGATCTTCATCACTCTATTTTAAAAGATGGGCACCTGAACTACAGCTCTAGGGTCTAGATTTATTACCTGTGGCTAAACGCAAAAGTTAATAAACTGCCACATTTCTTTTTGAGCATCTCCTGAAATTCTTGGGATGTCTAACATTTGTTAGTGGTGGGAAAACTTTTGTGAAGTGAGTCCTTTATGCCCTGAATTGCTGCTCATGTGCTGATTGTCTGTAGTGGTGGAGAACTGTGTATGATGATCAGTGTTGCCTTCTGTTCTGTGTCCCAATATATTTTGTGGCAACAGGACTTTCAGTGTGTGAAGCTTTTTCAGGCAACACATAACTCTGAGATTTGTCTGTGGTGGGGCAACAGTTATAGCAGGAGTGAGGTACTGAACTGCCCAGGTAAGGAAAAATCAGCAGATGCACAGCTTTCAAGTGCCTGACAGATGCTACAGCTGGAAGGAGGTGGTCCTCCCATGTACCTCCAGAATTTGGCAGCCTTTGACAGGGCTCTTGTTTGACTGCAGCTTTGGGCTCCTGCAATGCACCTATTTATTTCTCATGCCTACAGTGTTTTGTGTCTGACTGTCATTCTGTAATTACCTCCTGAGATGTATTCAGTTGTGTAATTAGCCTCCAGCCAATGATCCTGCTTCTAAGGTGTCACTTGGGAAGAAGATTCATGAAGAAGATAATAGAGCCAGCAGTATGTTGCCTTTTCCTGATCAGCAACAAACACTTTGAGAAGATTCAAACCTGAGCAGTCCTCAGAAAGGACAAAGCAACACAGACAGAAGTGCCTGAGAAATCTAATCAAGCATGACTTAGGTCTGAGTTATTCTGTTTGTGCTGGGCTATGTGTGGGTTGCGTTATTTCCGGGTGCAGCATAATTGATACCTACAGGAACCATTACTTCTGGTGCTGAGCATTAATGCAAATCCTTCAGAAAGTCATCCCCCTTGTACAGGAGGAAGTTATGTCTTGACAAAGATTCCCCAAACCTGTGCTTTCAATAGTTTTACAGAATTTCAAGTGGAGATTTCATAATCTTACTTTCTTGGGGTAATTCTGTCAGTGAGTGATATAATCACATGGCTGAATATCTGAACAGAAAAAAATGGATATAATACCCTAGATACCTATGAAGAAGATTACACATGGAATTCTCAGTTTCCCGTGTTTGATGTAGTCTATAGAGACCTGGGGTTTCCAAAATCCCCTGAGGATCAAAGATGCCTTGAAACAGCATAATCTTGTATGTTAATATTCTCTTAACCTTTACTGCTCTTCAAATCACTGTTTTAGTCAGTATGATGTATGACGGTGAGTTTTTTGTGCTTCTTACACATTTGGGCAGATAATTCCTTACCTTCATTATACCTTATTAACCAAAGTTCTGCCTTAATGAAAGTGTGCGTGTCTGCATTTATATTGTATTTTGACAAATATATAGTTTGAATATATACATTTGTCTTCTATCTGGGATAAGTTTTATCAAGTCTACTTAGAAATGGAAAATACAGCAATAAAAACTAGAAAATGCAAGCGTGCAAGCTGCTTCTTTTTTTCCTTAGCAATTTTGATAGATGAACATGATCAAAATCTTGGAAAGAAGATATTCTAGATATCTGCAAGAAATGTTGGTAATAAAGAGTACACTGAGTTATATAAAACCATATTTATATGTATATATATAAAAAATACAATCAGCACGAAATGTGATGGTTGGAGACCATCATGGGCACAGTGATAACTCTTGCATTTGCGAATGCCAACATGGAATGCAAGCGCATGAGACTCTTAATCTCAGGGTCGTGGGTTCGAGTCCCACATTGGGCACCACTGTGTTGTGGCCGGGCTCCTAAACTGGAGTTTTTCTTCCTTTTATCAAAGTCCCAATACCAGATAAAAGAGGTCGGACTCACAGCTTCTCATTTTCTCTTGTTGTTTATTAGGTTCTTATCACAATCTCAGCACGCCGTCCTAAATCCAGACTTAACACACTGAAACATGTACTGCAAAAGCCGTGAAATGGCGACTGCTGAAAGGTTTTAAGGACTCTGTTGACCAATTAACTGATACTACGTATTATTTTTACAATTCTGTACCAATAATCATCCTCTATTGCTAACACGTTTCTTCTACCTCAAATCTATTCTACCAATCCTTCGTGCCACCTCTACTGCAGTACATCGAGCAAGAAGAAGAATAAAAGAAAACTTAGGGCAACACTCAAAATCCTCCATCTTGTCTTCTTTTATATCCATACTAAAAGACCCAAAACTACAAGTTTCACCTCTGTGATAAACTAAACTATAATCTAACTTATGTTTTTACTGCTTTTGCTTCTTCCATGAGTGTTGGAAGCTTTTCCCATGGGCACAGATCAAAGACTGTGTCCTCCTGGGGTCTCTGCAAGAGTCCCAGACCCTCCAGGGCAATTTGAGGTGTAGTCCAGATATCCTGGACTCCGACAGATAACAAAAAGTTTTGACTTTGCAATTCTCAGAGAAGTAAGGTGGGGACTTGGCAGAACTGCTCCCTTGGACTTCCAGAGGGCAGACTGTGGCCTGTTTAGGAGCCTGGTTGGCAAGGTCCTTTGGGATGCAGTCTTGAAGAGCAAAGGATTCCAGTAAGACATGGGCATTCTTCAAGAAGGAAATCTTCAAGGTGCTGAAGTAGGCTGGCTTGGCTGAACAGAAAACTTTGGCAGCAACTAAGGAAAAAAACAAGAGTTGAGGACCTTGGGGAGAAGGGGCAGGTATCTCAGGGGGACTACAAGAATGTTGTGAGGTTATGCAGCAAGACAAAAGATCCAAAGCCCAACTAGAACTTAATCTGGCTACTGCTGTAAAAGACAATAAAATTGTTCCAATAAATGCATTTGTGACAAAAGGGCTAAGGAGAATGTCCATCCCTTGTTGCATGTGGAGGGAAGCAGTAGTAAAGGGTGAGGAAAAGGCAGAGGTGCTTAGTGCCTTCTTTGCCCCAGTCTTTATTAGTAAGGCAAGTTGTTTCCTGAGTACCCAACCCCTTGAGTAGGGAGACGGGCACGAGCAAAATGAAGTCCCCATAATCCAAAGGAAAATGGTCGATGACTTGCTACACCATTTAAACACATACAAGTCTATGCAGCTGGATGGGATTCACCCAGGTGTACTGAGGGAGCTGGTGGAAGTGCTTACTGAGCCACATTCCATCATTTACCAGCTGTCCTGGTCAAATGGGAATTTTACAGTTGACTGGAGGTTAGGAAATGTGACGCCCAGTTACAAGAAGGAGGATCCAAAGAACTACAGACCTGTCAGCCTGACTCTGGTACTGGGGAAGGTCATGGAGCAGATCGTCTTGAGTGCCATCACATGGCACATACAGGACAACCATGGGATCAGGCCCATCCAGCACGGCTTATGAAGGGTTTATGAAAGGCAGGTCCTTCTTGACCTTCTATGGCAAGGTGACTTGCTTAGTGAATGAGGGAAAGGCTGTTGTCTACCTGGACTTCAGTAAAGCCTTTGACATTGTCCCCCACCACATTCTGGAGAAACTGGCTACTAATGGCTTGGACAAGTGCACTGTTCTCTGGATTAAAAATTGGCTGAATGGCTGGACCCAGAGAGTGGTGGTGAATGATGCTACAGCCAGCTGGCAGTGGATCATTAGTGGGGTTCCCCAGGGTTCAGTATTTGGGCCAGTCCTGTGTAATATCTTTATCAATGATGTAGATGAGTGGATCAAGTTCACCCTCACCAAGTTTAGAGGAGACACCAGGCTGGGTGGGAGTGTTGTTCTGCTGGAGGGTGGGAAGGCTCTGTGGAAACATCTGGACAGACTGCATCAATGGGTGAAGTCAATAGTATGAGATTCCATATGGCAGAATGCTGGATTCTGCCCTTGAGTAACAACAACCCCATGCGGTGCTACAGCCTGAGGACAGAGTAGCCGGAAATCTCTATGGTGGAAAAGGATCTTGGGATGTGGTTGACAGTTACCTGAACATGAGCCAGCAGTGTGCCCAAGTGGTCAAGAAGGCCAATGGCATCCTGGCCTGTATCAGGAATATTGTGGCCAGCAGGACCAGTGAAGTGGTCATCTCCTGTATTCGGCACTGGCGAGGCCACACCTCGAATCCTGTGTTCAGTTTTGGGCCCTTCGCTTCAAGAAGAGCATTGAGATACTGAAGCATGCTTAGAGAAGGAACTTGTGAAGGGTCTGGAACACAAGTCATACAAGGAGTGGGTGAGGAAGTTGGGGCTATTTAGCCTGAAAAAAGGGAGCTCAGGGGAGACCCTATCACTCTCTACAACTACCTGAAAGGAACTTGTAGTGAGGTGAGGGTTGGCCTCTTCTTCGAAATATCAAGTGACAGGACAAGAGTAAACGTCCTCAAGTTGTGCTAAGAGAAGTTTAGATGGGATATTAGGAGAAATTTCTTCATCAAAAGGGTGTTCAAACATTGGAACAGGCTGCCCAGGGCAATAGTTGAGTCACCATCTCTGGAAGTATTTAGAAAACATGTAAGTGTGGCGCTTAATGACATATTTTAGTGGTGGACTTGGCATTGTTAGGTTAACGGTTGTACTCAATGATCTTTCCAAACTAAATGACTCTTTGATTCTATGAAATAATTTCTATGAAATAAAACTACATAAACAAAAAATGTCATCTTAAGCAAAGGATACGTTTCAGTTACACCAAGACAAATTCTAATGACAGAAGATATGCACTGCAAGTCACCAGT
The DNA here is from genome assembly GCA_013390005.1 of Calyptomena viridis. Lineage (NCBI taxonomy): Eukaryota > Metazoa > Chordata > Aves > Passeriformes > Eurylaimidae > Calyptomena > Calyptomena viridis. The sequence continues at coordinate 11,744 of WEIV01009770.1, forward strand.
AAGCTATCAAGACAGTCTGATATCTTCTTGTCATTCCCTGAGGAAAGGAGGGGCAATAATTACATGGAACTTTGCACACACTGTTTGTTAATTCAAGCAATCATTTCATTGCTTTAGGTGCAATTTTAATACACATCATTTTTTCTCATCAAAACAGAGGTTAAAAAAGACTGAAAGCTCCATGTAATATTGGAATCGATTGAGCAGCAGAGGGAGCTGGAGGGCTGTGAAACAGCATGCTGCCATGGAAAGCCACTTGCAAATTGTACACAAATGTTCCTTAGTGTGCCGTTCAGTCTCGGTTTAAATATCTGTTTTAACCAAGTTTGCATAACTTTAATAATAAAGGAGGTTAAAAATTAGAACATGTTTCCATCACATTTTTTTCTGCCTCTGTAAAGGATTCGCTTCCTTTAGAAGACCACCTCAAAACATACATGGAAATACTTTTGCCATCTGTGCTGTTTTGGAGTGTGATTGTGTTAGCAGGGACAGTTAGATAGATGCTGGGATATATGTGGCAGACCAAAACGTCATGCTGTAAAGAGCCATCATCAGGAATCAGAATCATGCGAGTTTCATGAGCTCACTTCCTTATTCCTCATGCCTGAATTTTCACAAGATTATAATTTTGTCTCTTATATCTGAAAGGTTTGCAAGTTTTGACAAACCCAAAAAGCGGGCTAAAAAAGAGTATTATTGCCCAAATAGAAAGATATATAATTTTGTATAGGAGAGTAATTTAATAAAGAGTCTTCAGGTGTTTTATTTGTGCTAGAGAGGAAGCGCTAGCTGTGACATACCTCACTGAATAGGTCCTTGGCAGAATTGACCAAGCTTTTTGTAGTACCTAGCTCTCCACTGGATGTAGGTTACCACGGGAGCTTTCATGTATTGACTGTAGTTTTTTAAAACTGTTTTAGAAATAGTAGCGTTTATAAGTGAAAACAACAAAAATCATCAGTAAGCAGAAAAATCCAACCCTGAAATAATAAGAAGTTCAGAAGTTTTCAGGGCATGGTCTGGCAGTCTTGCCTCTTGCTAGATTTGAAGAATTCAGCACCAAGAGGTTATTATCCACTGGAAAGCAACCCAAATTAACTAACAAGCATTCATCCTTTAGCCTGCCTGTAAGCCTGATTAAAAAGAAAACTAGAAAACAAAGATTTACATCTTTTTATTCAATAGGGCTTGGGGGTTTTGTTGTTGTTGCTGTTGTAGCTCTTTAATGGGTCATGAGAAAATAATTCAGAGTTTGTGAGAGAATGAAAACATTATTTCTCACTTGCCTTGAAAAGAAAATGAAAAGAAGGAAAAGAAGTGCAGACACAAAGGACTCTGTGCTGGTGGGTAAGGAACGAATATATGAAGAGAGTTCTTGGCTGCAACCCCTGTTCTACTAAACACTAAGCAAAAAGTTTTGAAGTGCTTGCTGGTTTTACACTGATGTTCCCCACTCACAGACATCAGCTGGGGAAAAGCTGTAAACAAGGCAGGACTGTGTAATAGCTGGGCAGCATGATGGCTGCAGGGGGAGCAAGAAGCCTCTGGTATCCAGTCACTTTGGTCAGTTCCCCTCTCTCCTTCCAAGTGCAAAGTGGAGCCCTCAGGGAAAACTTTCCCTCTCCCCAAGGTGTTTCACAGTTGAATGATTTTCCTTCATCTCCATTTTTCGTACTGCTGTTTTCTCCTTGTTTGAGGGAGTTACGTCTCAATGAACACATTACACTTGTCCGCTTTTCTTGCTCAACTTCCTCCCATGCGTGTGTGTGTGACATTTCTTATTTTCCTTTCATTATTACTTATCTTCTTCATCTCCCACTATGCATCTCCAACACACACCAGGGAGATGGTAAATGAAATTCTATCTGGGGAACCAATCTGCTATGTTTTGTATGTGAGAATGAGGGTTATTTCTTCCCAGTGTCCCTTTTCAATTTCCATGTCCTAATCCCACAGCAGTGGATTTTACTCTGATAGCTTCAATCTGGGACCAAGCTAGGAGTTCCCAGGAACAGATTGTGAATGAGGATTTCAATCCGCTTCCCCTGGTGCTATTTTTACAGAGCTTCCTTCTCACCTCTGGTTATATGCCCATGAATAAACCTAGATACATGTATGCCTCTTGACTGTGTCTCCCCCACTTCTCCTGTGCTCCAGCTCTTGCTACTACTGTCCTCCTCTGTTCCTCAGCTACCCTCACACTCCCTGCATCCATGCCAGATTGTTGTTGGAGCCAACTGGTGGCTTACCAGTGTCTTGATTCGACACTTTACTGGAATACATTTGGGAAACCTTTGAGGGATATGTTTCTTTACCATAGGAACCATGGCAAGGGATGGGGATTACCTGTCAGACCTCATGCTGATACTGAGTTGAATTTCAGGCAGGGCTGAATATTCATTCATGGGAACTAAAGCATTCCTGAGTATCACGGAATATATATTACCCTCAGGTTTCACACCTTCTGTTGTAGATCTGGTACAAGGAGTAGGAAACTAATTACCTGTAGGACTGGGAGTACAAGAAAAGAAGGTCAGAGGTACACATTTCCATCTTGATGCATTTTTCTGACTGCTGGGTAAGAGCAGACTTAAAAGGACAACTTTAATAAAACAATCATTTCCTGGTCTTTGGATGCCTCCAATAGATGCCAGCCACTAACTGAAGAGGACTGTATATTATGTCAACTCTTTCTGGTTCATGTACACTTCTACTTACTCCATGCAAAGAAAGTTACCAGGGGTGTCCCCTCCCTTTTCTTTACAATACCAATTCTCTGACCTAACATTCCCAAAGAGGTGGGAAATCTAGGTTCAAACCTCCTCAGACTTTTGCTCAGAAAGGAAAAGATATTCTGTATTTCAGATACATGGGCTCAGGAAGCCTTCCTGCATTCAGACAATGAAGCCTGAATGACTAAGTCCTTGATGCAATTAAGTTTTCAGAAATCATACTGTTCACAGTCTTTTTGAGTGCCTATCTCACATAGAAAATGCACTTTTCTGAAGATATTTTCTAGAAATACACTAACCCCATCCAGTGAGGCCAGGCATATAACTTGAACATTGCATATATCATCATGAAGTAGGGCATTTACTGCATGTGCAGTGCTACAGTCTTACAGAGTGTGCCTTAACCTGGGGGAAGAAAAAAAGGTAAGTGTTAAAACTTTCTTTAACATTTCTTTTAGATTCTGCTTCAGAAAGTATTATTTAGAAAGTATTAGGTTGCTTTTCTCTTGCCATGTTGGCCTTTGTCAATGCTTTTTGAGACACACAATTGCCACCGTTCACGACATGTTTAATGTAAGCAATCTAACTCCAATCCAAATGCTGATATAAAAGGAAACAAATCTGGTTCCAGAGGTTGGGTGTCAGAGAACAACAGTTGGTCCCATGTTGTCCAAGGATGCCTGAAGAACCTGTGGATGAAAAATAGGAAAACACCAGGATTTTCCTATTCGAAATTACCCATCCCTGTGGTGACCCTCCTTCTTGCTTCTTCAAGACTCTTGGACATGCTCCTTATCTCCTGAGAGTCTCATCAGACTGCTGTCTGTTCTCTCCATCCCCATGCATCTCCAGCAGCAGTGCCTGCGGCACGTATCAGTCTTCAGGCACATTTGAGTCTATCTGAGAAATTCCTAAACTACTTCTTAGAGAAAACCTCCCTCTTGGGCAATCTTCATTGCAGCACTGGAAACATCTATAGAAACCTGTATCTTTACAGTTAGGTTAACAACTGTATAGAAGTATTTTAGAGATCTAGGTTTTGTCTAAATTTCTTCTAACATGTTTTAGATTTTATTTGTTTGTTTGTTTAAAACAGAACCCTTGTCCTCTTCTGCTGTAACCTCATACAGCAAATTCTAAAGGAAGGAGCAAGAGAAAGGATTTTGAGAGAAATTTCTGGCCTTGTAAGCAGTGCCAGTGAAAAATACCAACACATTGTCTGCTTCTGTTTCTCTCCTTCAGGAATCCTGCTTTCAGAATGTGAATGTCAGGCTTTGAGGTACACAGATTCTTTTTCACAGCTCTGGAAGTTCTGATCAGTAAAACACTTAAGAACTTACTTACATTTAATTGTGTCATTTTTACAGACTTTCCATTTATTGCCTTGTGAACCACAGTACTCAGCACCTTGGAGAACAGTGCTCTAAGTGTATGAAGTGCACTTGAACTTGCTCAGTGAGTTATTGGATGTATGGTCCTTTCAAAACACAAAAGGAAGGTCATTAAATTGATGTGACACACTTCCTAAGTAGTACGTTAACTTCAGTGGTCTCTTTGCATTTCCATTCGAAGTGTTATTGTCTGCCTGCTGAGACTCTTCCTGCTTTATAGTAGTCATATCTTGTCCTGGAGTGAACTAGATTTTACTGTGTGTTGTTAAAAACCTTTCACAACAGAGGCTGCTGAAATTCAGTGGTGAATGTCAAGATTCATGTATGTAATTTGTCAAGTTTTAAAGCATTTTGGCATCCTTTGGCATGAAAACCACTCTATAAATGTAAGACCACTATGACTCTGACTTGTCTCCTTGGAGAGAGAAAAACGTGACTGCTCTAACAAATCTTAGCAGCATCCTCATCCTAATAAATAATACGTTTTGTTCATTCAAAACACAAATTTCTGAGCAGAAGTGGAAATAACAGGACACTGATAGCAGATTTCTTTATGCCACATCATAACTATAAATAAGCTATGTAAGCCAATTTTTAAAATCCAATTTCAGTATAAAAGTTTACACCTAAGTTCAGTTGAAAGAATGATGCAGAGTAAGAGTGACTATTGTTCTTTAGTACTGTTGATTAATACTTAAATCCTGTATCTTAAAATAATTAACATTTCACACAGATTCAGAGTTACAAAGAAGGCAGATACATTGTTATAGGATGAAACTCTGACGGAGTTTTTCCATCTCAACAACATCACTTTGAGTGAAGGGATGAGTCAGAAAAGACACAGACCCCTGCTAAAGGAAAAAAAAATCCTTCCCCTGCTCCAAGACAAAGATAAGCATCATCGTTTTCGTTTCAGTCTAGTGATAACTCTAGCTCAGAGCTCAACAACTCTTCTGTTGAAAACACAATAGCTCTCTCTTATTCTCTGGGGGAAGGGGGAATGGGCAGCCCTTTAGATTCTGGCGGAAGGGACGGGGCAGTCGGAGTTCGGACATTCCAGAGCTTGCCACCTTCTTGGAGTGGGCGAGGAGACTGCGGCGTTCTCGGGAGGTCCCGGCCGTCTGTCTGGGGTCCTTTCACCCCCGTCTGACCGCCTTCACTGAGGAGGAGGTGCCGCTGCAGTGAGAGAAGGAGCTAATCTGCCCCTCTCCCCGCATCTTTTTCCCGCACCTCCTGCGATCTTGGTGCTGAATAGGAGCTTCTCGCATCTCTCATCTACAAGCCAGGGAGCCCTGCTGCTTGAGTGAGCCTGCAGTGAGGCAGAACCTGTTACCGCATCCCTACCTCCTCCATTGTTCTCCGTTTCTCGCGTGGCAAACGGCATCGCCCCGCGTCACCCCGAGACCGCGGGACTGGACTCGCTGTCCCCAGCTGCCCCACAGTGTCCCCACTGCCCGGAGCCGACCCCCGAGCGCCCCCCGCTGCACCACAGTCACAATTACACCCAAGAACATGCCGGGAGAGGCATTGTTTTTGTCTTATGCGGTTCTGGTTTTGGTTATTTTGTGTCACAGAATCACGGAATTAACTAGGTTGGAAAAGACCTTTGAGATCATCAAGTCCAACCTGTGACCTAACACCACTTTATCAACTAAACCATGGCACTAAGTGACACACCCAGTGTTTCTTCAAACACCTCCACGGATGGTGGCTACCACCTTCCTGGGCAGCCCATTCCAATGGCCAATCACTCTTTCTGTGAAGAATTTTGTCCTAAAGTCCAGCCTAAACTTCCCCTGGCACAGCTTGAGAGGGTGTCCTCTTGTTCTGTCACTGGTTGCGTGGGAGAAGAGACCGGCCCCCACCTGGCTACAACCTCCTTTCAGGCAGTTGTAGAGAGTGACAAGGTCTTCCCTGAGCCTCTGCTTCTCCAGGCTAAACACCCCCAGCTCCCTCAGCTGCTTTTCATAGGGCTTGTGTTGCAGACCCCTTACCAGCCTTGTTGCCCTTCTTTGGACATGTTCGAGCACCTCAACATCTTTCCTAAATTTAGGGGCCCAGAACAGGACACAGCACCCAAGGTGCAGCCTCACCAGCGCTGAGTACAGGGGAAGAATGACTTTCCTAGTCCTGCTGCCCACAGTATTCCTGATGCAGGCCAGGGTGCCATTGGCCTTCTTGGCCACCTGGGCACACTGCTGGCTCATGTTCAGTTTCCTGTCAATCAGTACCCCCAGGTCCCTTTCTGCCTGGCTCCTCTCCAGCCACTCTGTCCGCAGTCTGTAGTGCTGCATGGGGTTGTTGTGGCCAAAGTGTAGAACCTGGCACTTAGACTTGTTAAATCTCATGTTGTTGTCATTGTGTGTTTCAGTTGGCTCCATTTTTCTACGTAAAGATTTGTTACATCCTTTTGCTACATTTCTGCCCCGCCCCTTTTAATTTCAAGTTTAAATAACAGATTGAAAGGGAGGGCCTTCTACTCCTCTGAGCCTCACATGCTTTAGAGTATGTTGTCTAAAACCAGGACATACATAACTTTAAATTGTGAAATTTGCATCAAGGGCAGAAAGGGGGACTCACTAGTAGGGGAGGAGCCATGCTTATAGTAAGGCAATATATTTGTAAAAATTCTTTTGTCTTCTAAAGAAGGTTTTACTTCTGATATATTCATACTCCTCCTTGTATTCTCCTTTCTTGTTTGTTTGTTCTTCCCTACCCATAAATTTAATGTTTACCATGCTGTATTTGTGAAGAGAGAATTTTATGAAGCAAGAGATGTTTTAAGCGAGGCTGTTGTGTAAAATTAGGTCGGCTACTTAAAGAATTGAAGAAATAAAATGTGCTTTAAGTAATTAAGCCGCATTGCATCCCAAAAGCCAAATATTGTTTGCAGATGTGAGAAATTGGACTTTTTAATTGCCTTAAAATGCTGCTACTATAGACAGCTGTGCAAAGAAGCCAGGAGATTGAAGACAAAGGGAGAGGGGAGGAGGCCATAGCCCACACTGTTAGCTTTGTGGAGGCCAGGCAGTGTCAGGGTGTGTGATGTTTATCTCCCCTAAGCCAGGCCATGTCAAAGGGGACCCTCTGTGCACACCCCCACCAGCCCCCAGAGAAGGCCCCACGTTCAGCAGAGGTGCCTCTGAAGCTCACAATCCCCTGCCCTCCCAGGCCTAAATGACTGTACAAAAACCAGCACCTCCAGCCTCTGACTCATTCTTGCAAAGCCAGCATGACTGTGCTAAAACAGCACTCCCACAACGAGAGGTATTAGGAGGATTTCTGAGGGTATATAAACCTATTGGACTTTTATGCTTTGTGGGCTTCTTTCCCCACCACTCCCAGACAGACCAAGACACCAGCAACAACTACCAAGTCCATCAGAGACCTCTGGGTAGTGACTATAAACTTTTATTCTTTCTCTCCTTTTTCTCTTTTAACTCTTACTCTTTTCTCTCTTTCTTTCTCTCTTTTCCCTTACACATTTTCTTGGGTGATATCTTTATGCTTTTTTATTACTATATTGCTATAGATAATAACAACAAAAATGGCTACATACACATTTTCCTTTGCAACCAAATTGTTCTAAAAATAAACCATTTATATATCTGTAAACACTGATCATCTAGTATCAATTTACTTTAATTCATTCCAAGAGATTTATTAGCAAAAACCCAAAAGTTACTCCTGCCTTGCAGTGCAGGCCATAACAGCATAAAGCATTGAAGAATTTCAAAGAGAAAACTGCTTTCTGCTTGCCAAAGCATATCTTTTATCACTTGTGAATGTAGGACACTTCTTACTTACATGCAAGAATTGATGGGACGCTGTAGTCTCTGGTCTTGCAATGAAATGCTCACAGTGAGACCCTACTTATTGCCATGGACCAAGGATATGATGGAATTTCAGAAGGCATTCACATTTGTTGTTAGTATTGTCCTCTCCCTATTATTTCACATTCCTTCCATAAAGGGAAGAATGGGTGACACAGATTTGATTCTTCACCTGAATATTTTCCTAACTTTTTTGTGAGATTCAGGTTAATAGGTTAACTGGGGATTTGGCTTAGAATATGATATAACGTGTATCTACTGTCAGAATTTCCTTTTGGAAAGCATATTATGTATTTGTTGTTACGTAGTATAGTTTATAACACTGATAAGCATTGTTTGGAAATATATCTTCCTTCTGTTTAAGACAACTAGTTGTTTGAAAAGCATAGTTTTTCCTTTCTCTTTATTAATCATGCATTTGAAAGGTTAAAAACTCACAACTTTTAAATTTCTCTCAACTGCTACATATTAGTAAGATCATTTGGCATGACGAAACACAAATTTAGAACCAAAAACTTCATGTACTAATGAAAAATGTACCTTATGTTTGTATGTTTTCTAAAATCAAAATTATACATCAGTGATGTACCTAATTGAATGTCACAATATCAGTAATTGTGCAGTGAAATGAAAGAAATTTGTTCCAAAGTCACAGTGTCACCTTGCTGTCAAATAATCCCATAGATTACCATAAACAGAGCTAGCAAGATTGTACTGTGACTGAAAAGATATCTGATGTGAATCACAGTCATTATCAAAGACATGACTTCCATTGTAATTATCTGCCTATCACAATAACTTCCTTCTGCCAGCTCTTCTTACCAGCTGCAACACAAACTCATTAACATTTCTGTTGATGCAGTACCATTTGTACAGTTAACCTTTGTGTAAAGTGGGGGCATTTCTTCATTATGATGGATTCTGTAATACCACAACAACTTGCATTGAGGATTATATTTCTCTTTTCTTCATTTATGGTGAAATTACAAATTAGTCTAACACCTGGGTTCCATTATACTGAGTTGCCTTGTCATCTGTAGAAAATGCAATTTGGTTTACAGGTAGCTTCAGTGTTCTCCATCTAAGAAGGGATTACTGCTGTTGCTCAAAGTGACTTTTAAAGGCAGATAAGTCCTTGCACATCTCAGCTGGTTTTTGATGGAAAATAAAAATATTTTTCAAAGTAAATTAAAGACTTATTATTTCACTTTTAGATATCAGACTTTAGAAACTGCAAAATTCTTGCTATATCTAGACTTTATAACAAAAATATTACAATAACTTTTTTAGATGATGCTAGATTAAAGATGGATTTCATATCAATATTTCAAATTCATAGTAACAATCTTCAGTTTTTGGCTTGTTTTTGTGGTCTGCAAGCACAGCCTCTTGTTGCATTTGTTGGACTGCTGTAAACTATGAATAGTATTTGCAATACCTATAGAATATTTTCTTGATCCTTGTAAATTTAAATTAGAATTATTACTGCATAACTTTTTTAAGATTGAAAGTAAATACAGTTTTTAAAGTCACCAGTGCTGAGAAATATAAAGAGAGGTTTAGGGCTAGCCAGAAGAAATGATTATATTTCAGGTCTTGAGTTGATCTGTAGAGCTTGTTGCAGTTAGTTTAGATGATAAATCTTACATTTCATCCAGCAATTTCATGAAGATCATTAGGCATCTGGCATTTGAATTAACTCTATACTTCTTACAGTGATGTGGTTTGTGAAGCTGAAGGTGAACATGCTGCTAATTCCACATTTGTGAGTTCTCTGCCTCACATGTAACAGACACTGAGCTGCTTTCTTGCTGATCATCTCTCTTCCTCTCTTGAGAGCTCAGACTTGCTATGTACTGTTCTTCCCACTATCCCATTCCTAAAACTTGCTTAATCCCTTTTTCTGTGTTATTTGTGCCTCACATCAGTTCCCTTTTCATTCTTCCCTAAGGTTGCCTGAAGTATCTGTCTTTACTGTGCAAATTTCTAGTCCCAGTTGATGCAGCAGCGGGCAGGCAGGTCTCTCACAGAGTGCATACTGGAGATAGAAGAGGACTCTAGACAGCAATGGAGTATGTTGGGTCAGGATGCATTCTGCACACTGATAAGAAGAGCTCTGTTAAAACCCAGACCATGAAAGTTTGCCAGATGATAATTCAGCAGGGGAATTTGATACAATGCTGAGTGATCTGAGGCAACCACCATGACACAAAATGAAAATAGGTCCTGGTGGGTTTTCATGAGATATGGTTGTAGTTACAAAACAGGCACTTAGCTCTGCGACCTTGTAGATCTGCAGTACAGTATTGGCTTTGTTTGTATCTGGCCACAGGCTTTGAACTGAGTTTGCAAGGCCCAGAACAGAGGTGCGTTAGGCTTGCCCTCTCTGAACTGTTTTTGTTTTACTTGGATTACCTTTTACTTTAGTTTTCAATTTTTCTGTCAACTAGGTGGTCATTGTCACTAATTCATTCTACTTTCCTTTATCTTTGTAGAGTATTATCATAGTTTTGTTGAGATAACAATAATAAGTAGTTGTGTGATGTAGAATGAGGCATATATGGCTACCATAAATATGTAATATAGAGAAATACGAGCCTGGTAGGATAGCAACGGCATCAAGAAAGGGAAACACAGAATGTGGAACGGAGGTGTACTGAGTCTGTCTGAGCCCCACAGCAGCCTTCACAGTGCTGTGTTCTGTATGGGTAGATAACACACCAGTGTTTTGACTGCTGTAAGTACAGTGTCAGGCAAGGGCAAGATTTTGGGAGGGGACACACGCAGGCCAGCTGACCCAGACTGACCAAAGAGATATTCCATACCATATGACTTCAGCTGAGATATAAAGCTAAGGGAAGAAGCAGGAGGGCAGAGACATTCATTGTTTCCAATGGCTTCCTGCTGAAAAGCAACCAAGTTCCGAAACCCTCCTTCTCAGGACGTGAGCTGACATCATTGCAAATGCGAAGTAGAGATTAGATTTTTCTGCTTTGCTTTTTGCCTGCGCAAGCTTTTTGCTTATATTAAACTGCCTTATCTCAAAACCCATGAGTTGTTTCCGCCTTATTCCCTTCCCCCGTGCCTGGCTGGGAAAAGGGGAGAGGTGATAGAGAGAGACCCTGGGGACACTTGGCATCCAGCCAAGGTCAACCTGTTACAGGAGGGCAGACTTGTGATGACAAGAAACGATCACAGGCTGACACTGGGCTGTTTATGGCCCCAGGACTATAAACAACTCATTCGTGGTTGACTAAAGAAAGGAACATCTGAAACCGGACCAAACTGCTTTCAGGAATAACAAAGAAAATATATAAATAGTATCTTACTTAGGTGAAAGGCACTGGATACAGTGAATTTGAATATAACATGACTCTTCAGATCATTGGAGACAAAAGAAAGAGTAAAAACATGTTCAGAAACACATAAAACTCTCCTCAGCTATATCATACAGTGAGGAAGAGGACATCATGAACATGAACATCATATTTCTACCCGTGAAGTACTCCAGTGTTATGGGTTAGATTCCTTTTTTGGAAAATTTTCCCATTACCACCATGATGCTGGCAAACTAAGGAAGGGAAAAAAGTAACCCAACTAAACCAAGGACAGAATTCCTCAGCAGGAGTGGGAGTGGAAGACTTCATTGTCTTTCGGCCTGAGATCTAATGGCCTTTGATAGCAGGCAGATTCATGCCCTAGAAATGTGTACGGGAGGGGTGAAGTATGCCTGCTTTTTTCCCCCACCTTTCTCAGGACAATAAAAACTGCGAAGGACCAGTGGAGCCTCACTGGTTTTTGGCTGCAATCCTGGGACAGGGCCCAGTGCTGTCTCGTTGGTGCTTTTTTCTCGCAGCTGCTGCCTCAGAACCAGACTGTCTCTTGCTGCTGNGCTTTTCTTTCTACTTCAGGAAGATTCCCATCTTCCCTGAAAGGTATTGTTATAACCTGAGACATCCAAATACTGACACTTATCATAACACCCATCATTGCCACCAGACTGAAATCACTGACCTTGGAATCTGCAGAAGCAGGGAGATAGTATAACATTAGGAAAAGAGGTAGAAACTGCATATATAAAGAGATGATTATGATGAAGAATAATATTATTATTAAGAAGAATATTGTTACTGCTATTACTGTTGNCCACCGATCCTCGTTTGAAGCCAGCCTATCTGCCTTTCCCCATCTCCCGTTGTTCCTGTATCAGACAAGTGACTCGTCCATCTCAGCAGCAAAACCAGGGGAACCCCGTGTGTGTTTGGTGAGCTCACAGTACCTACCCGTTTCCTCACAGCTGTGACCACACCAAGGAAAAGTACACAGAGGGAGCAAGGGGGTGGGGTTTGTTTGGGTGATTTTTTCTTGTTACTGTTGTGTTACTGTTTGTTCCTTTTTTTATTATATAATATATATATTACTAAATAACTGTTGCGTCCTTTTTCTATATTTTTTGACTGAAAGCCTCTTGATTCGAAGGGTATAATAAAGTAGAGAAGGAGATTTTCTTTCTACTTCAGGAAGATTCCCATCTTCCCTGGAAGGTATTGTTATAACCTGAGACATCCAAATACTGACACTTATCATAACACCCATCATTGCCACCAGACTGAAATCACTGACCTTGGAATCTGCAGAAGCAGGGAGATAGTATAACATTAGGAAAAGAGGTAGAAACTGCATGTATAAAGAGATGATTATGATGAAGAATAATATTATTATTAAGAAGAATATTGTTACTGCTATTACTGTTATTATTATTACAACAGAGATTTTTCCAATAGAAAAGTAGTCTTTCTCTTTCTTCAATGATTAAATCTAAACTCAAAAATATTTCTTGGATTACACTGTTATAGTTTTGAGCAAATTCTTGACTCTACATATCACTTCCAAGATTTGTTGAAATTTGGAACGTAGTAACACTAATTGCTGGAAATGGAAAAATATCATAGGCAGAATTCAAGGAACTGAAGAAGTTTCATCCCCTTATTCCTGTAGCTGGCTTTCAGAAGGGCTTTCAGAAGCCCTTCCACAGATCAGCTTCAAGTAGAGGGACAGAGTTTTTCTCTGTGGGCTGGTCACTGGAACAGATTGCCCAGAGAAGATGTCGTGTCCCATCTCTGGACGAGATGGGGATAAAAGGAACCTGATCTAGGAGAAAGCATCTCTGCCTGTGGCAGAGGGTTGGGACTAGGTGATTTTTAAGGTCTCTTCCTGTCGGTGGGTTTCATGTGGCTTTGTGCTGGAGAGAAAATAACTCCGGACTCTGAGACAAATCAATGTGATTATATCAGAAGCTGTTTATTGTCTATCACGCAGTTACTTTTATCCACGTTTTTCTCCACACTTACAAATACACTCTTTGTAATTGGTTACATACAGCAGTGCACACATTTCTACTTGTACTTAATTGGTGCCTTACTGCTCAAGCAAGTTGACCTTCACTACTGTTAAAAATGTACCTTTACTCGACTAGCTGCTACCTCCTACACTGCCTGAGCTTGCAGCTGCTTTCTTGTTATTGAACTTTTCTCATCCTTTTACCCTTAAAGTCCTACATAGGCCTAGTCTGGGGGTTCACATGTCCCTTTTCCTCCAAATACATCCTACATCTTCCAACCCAAACCATTCTATGATTTGCTGTGGCACGCTGCATTTTCATTAACCTGTACTGTATCAATCAGCCATAACTTCACTGGGGTCATATATCTTCATTCAAAACCACACGCATATGAGCACCTGAAACACAAGGAAATTGCCTAAATTAAGGTATATGTTTTCTTAAAATCAGGGCTATTGTCTTAAGTCAGGTTATTCATACACCTAGGAAAAGAGCATTTTGTCTTTTGTGTAATAGGGTGATGATCTGGAGTGTGTGGTTGCTTTCAACATGCCAATGACTACAGACCAACACAACTGGAGGCAATTCTTCAATATGGGCCTTATTATACCTTTGAAGCACTGTTTAATGGATGCATTTGCTTTAGTATTTTAAAATAAATGAGACAGAAACAGAAGGAGGAGTACTTTATGTGCTATATTTATATGAAAACAAGAAATGTATCCTATTGCTAGGTTCCTAATGTGCAAGAAGACTTTCAAGACCTTCCTGACCATTTATACCTAAAGAGGGAATTAGACATTCAGTGTCTGAAAAATTCATCCTTAGGATTACAGTAGTAACATTTCCCAGTGAAAAGAAACAAGAGAAACTCATAAGTGAAGAGAAATCTTAATTGCATCTGTTTAAGGGAAAAAAGTAAAGTAAGTTAATCAAGAGAAAGACGTAAAAACATTTTATTGCATAGAGAGTTTGAAACACTTTATGATTATGGGTGCAAGGGTTAAACCAGATGGTATACATTTTAAATAGGTGCTACAGCAACATGTCAAATATGTCCATATTTGCATATACTTTATGTTAAAAACATGCCAGCACTGTCTTATATATTCAGAGCCTGGAAAGTAGAAGTCAAAGAGGTCACCTGTACAGCTGGTGCAGGTAATAGAATTCCCACTAGGCAGATTTAGAAACTCTGAAGAAATGTGCTGAACACAACACTCCATCTGTTTGTAACCTATTCAGACAAACATGCAATTTGTGTGCTTAAAAAAATAGGTATTATAATTTTAGTATGTTACTTTTTGTGTGCTCTAATACATTTCAATATGTGTCATTTGTTTGGAGAACATATTAATGTGCACATAAATATCTAAGCCATGTATACGAGTTTCAGCAAATGCTGAAAAGTATTTTATGGCCATACTGTGACAAGTGGTTTCTACTGAGACATGTCTCAGAGCGATGGTAAAATCATTCTGAAAAGAAGAGACAGTAAGCATGGAGACCATAAGACAAATACATGTGAGAAACATTATAAGCCAGATTCTTCTCTTGGACAGGCATGAAGATCTTTAGCTAGATGATATGTAGTTATTTTGCCACAGAACAGAATTGATGGCAATGTTTCTAGTATCTACTTTAACTTTTAACTAACTTTTTCTCTACAGTGAGAGCCATGGTAGCTTGAGACAGTGACTGAATACAACATTTTGTATTATACAGTAATTACTGCATTGCAATTTCATAGTGTCCTGCCTGTAACTTTAGAATAATCCTATTCAGATTGCCTCAGAAGCAGATGAGGGAATACACACCTGCTAATGTTACTGCTTTTGGCAGTAGCTGATTGCTTTTATGTCTCACTTCCTACTCTCCTATCAGGTTTAGGCATTTTCTTTGGGATTTCTGAGTGCCCAGCAGTCCCCTCAGAACAGAAATAGGACCACTGACAGCTGTCTATGTCCAGGTCATCTATATTTTGCATGCTTGATTAGTCCAATCAGCTGCCCTTGGATAGGCACTTCCTTTGTGAATGTGTTGACCATTGTGTAGGTGTTGCAGAGACCCTCTGCTTACATGTTGTGGATCTGCTAAAACAGTCCTTAACTAGACTTGTTAGACATATGCCGAGTAGCTGCATAGGGCACCCACACAGCTCTCAGGATGACCCAGCATATTCAAGCCTTAACTGGTGACTAAGTGGACAAATTCATGCCATAACGATGTGATGTAATTTTGTTCCTTTTTCTGCTTCAGTCTTTTCCCCGGCTGATGTGTTGAATAACAGGATATCACAGTTAATATCAGATTTTATTGTGATGTGCTTATTTGAAAGATATTTATGGTTCTATATATCTTCTATAGTAGTATCTTCTATAAATATATATATTCTATATATTTATGGAGAGGAGAAGGGTTGCACCATTGGGTCTGCAGGATGTACACACCAAACTTTGAACCCTGAGTTTTCAAGAGTGGCTGAACTGAGAGTCTGGATGTTAAGGATGCTGGTGGAGGAACTGGGTATGTGAGTGGACTCTGAGGTACAGCTGTCAGTCTCTGTTCTGTAGTAGTGGATGCCTCTAAAATATTGAGTAGACAGCCCCATTGAACCTGGTTCACTAAGGAAGTATGGGTTTATGGATCCATGATACTAATGTGACTATCCATGGATCCATTTTATACATTTCCTATGGTCCTCAAAAGTGCAGGGAGAGAGAACTGAGAACAGCAGGAGTGGCCGAGAGTGAGTTTGGATGGGTGACAGGTCTGAAGGTCTGAGTGTGCTGTAGTGGTGCTGATGGCAAAAGATGTAGAAACTGAGTGTTGTGTTAAAGGGAGAAGAAAGTAAAAGGTTCACAGAAAATGTGGAGAGATCTATTGTTGTAAATTGTAAATTACATGACAAATTCTTTGGAAACAAGTCTTCATGATTGTGTGCTTTGCATTAATTTTTTTTTCTTTACAGACCTTTAAGCTTTGTTGTTTATGTATATGGTGTCCTAATTAAATAAAAGCTTAATAATCTGACAAGGACTTCAGTCACTGTCAGTAGTATCTTCTGATCATGCTTTGTTCATTTAATAACTTAAAGAGTAAATATCTTGTCCACAGTGGTTATCACACCAATTTTTATTTCTTCAAGACATCAAAAAAGTTACGGATAAAATAAATGCTCTTAAAGCCAAATATGTATTTTTTCAGGCATATTAAAGTCTCTTCTTTCTAGAGTATATTTTTAAGACTATCTGAAAGATTATGTGGTAGTTTACACAAGAAGTAGCATAAATGAAGATTGTTAATAATGTAGCATTACCTGCCTTGTACAGGGGTTTAGACGTATTAAGGTGTAGTATGAATAATATAGACTGAACCATGTTACTTGATCCCAAACCCCTTAGCTCAACACAAATAACAACACAGCTTGTGTTGTGTTTACCCGGTGGTTAGCCTACTTCTGACAGGATATTTACATCTGGTTTTCTACCCTTTATAAAAGTGGATTGTAAGTGTTACTTCATTGAGTTTATTAGATAAATTCATAAGTGTTTCTGAGAGCTTCCTTACCTTAGGGTGCCTCATGAAGATGATCCACTGATTCACTGATGATAATTGTTTCTTCTTAATTAAAGCAAAATTATATAATAAAAAAATCAATAAAAACAATCTTCTGGTGTATGGATAGGCATAGTATATATTTCACCCTCTAAAAATTGATTCTTGGGAGACATAATGCTTTATGTTGTGAAGGGGTGTGGGTGTGAGCTCAAGCTGCACTGCTCACATGGCCCTGCACTGTGAATGGGGGAAGGTGATGGCATCCTCTTCAGGCATCTATTTCTTTAGCAAAGGAAGAGCATAATGATGCCAAACTACCTTTCAAACTATAGATGAAACAGGCTGTGGAAACATTTGTTATCAGTAATAGAAAGTCATACTTCTAAAAGTGGGTCTTCTTTCCAAACATGAAGTTTAATTAAAGAAAAACGTAAACATAATTTTGACCTTTGTCAATGATTTCTTGAAGAGTGGCTATGGGAGTATTACTTTATTTGGAAAATTCTTAATGAAGTAACACAGGTTTTATATAATTGGTGTAATGTGGCAAAATATTCTTACTATTCAATTAAAGTATTTGTAAATTCCAGTATATATAAACTGTCTATGAGGAAAGAGTACTACTTGTAATAGCTCTGTAGATCAGATGTGTCTTAGTTAGAAAAGTCAAAGGTGAAGAGATTACCCCATTCAAATTAGAAATAAAAATTCTCAATGACTTTAGCAAAGTCCAGTGATTAACATGAAAAAAGAATAACAATATAACAATATCACATTAGAAAATCATCATAGTTGTCATTTGTTAGAGTAACACGTAAGAAAGCAGAAAAAGTAATTCAAAATACATATCCTACAGCCATACTTACTGATTTCTATATCCTCTATAAATCCATATCTTAATCTGAGGATAATGAATGTCTTTAATATCTTTCAATATCAATGTGAAAAACTCTTCTAAAACATAATTTTCAAATTGTGTTTCTACTACTATCTTGAAGTATTTTCCTTTGTAACAAAAAATAAAAAAAATAGATAACTCTTTTCAGGGAGCAGGGGAATGTAATTAATATTTAAATTTAACATCTTGCTACTGGTATTGCTTTGTGCGTATTTTTGGTCCAGAATAAAATATTGGAACTTCTCTGGTATCAAAGACATATTTATATGCCAGACTTCATTTCAGAGTTTCAAATAAAAAGCACAATGTCACCAGTTTTTAAACTGTCCTCTATATTATATATATCTGTTATTTTATATGCAGGCAGTGTGCATACATATATTCATTCTATCATCCTCCCACACACAGATACATAAAAATACATATCCACATAAGATCTTCAAAACATTGAATTGGGAGCTGGACTAAAGTTTTAACTTCTAATATTGATGCTGCAAAATTCTGAGCACGTGCTTTTGAATATTTAAATTTTGTAGTGAAACATAAGGTTTTAATGGTAGTTTTACTGGGGGGAAAAAGTATTTCTTTGTCTGCTACATAAGACTCTTGGCTGAATAAAGTGTTAATGTATTATAAGCACCTTACTAAATACACAGTGAAATTGATGCCACCTCCTTGAAACCTGAATATATCCAGGCAATATGCCTAGAACATTTGCCTTGGCTCCATCCCAGTTGTTGTCATACACTATATCTAAGGCCTTGATTTTAATTTTGCTTTTAGAGGGAAGTAATACAGGGAGATCGGCCAAATGCTCTTCAGAACTCTGCTACTTTTCATGGGTTTGACTTCCTACTGCATGGAGATAAAAAAAGAAATCATCAACCATCAATGCCTTTCATCCATGGTAGTAAAATTAATTACTAGTTGCAAAATATTTCCATAATTTTATTCCATTCATCCCCTTATTATCAGAGCATTTAACACTGTTCACCTAATTCTTAGTTACCTAATTTATTCACATTGGAATATATAGCTAAATAGTTGAACTGTTGACTTTCTTTGGGTTTTTTTGTCTGTTGTTTGTATTTATTTTTTTTTTTGCTTTTTTTGGTTTTGGTTTTTTGTTTTTGTTTGTGTTTTTGTTTTGTTTTGGTGGGTTTTGGTTTTGTTTGTGTGTTTGTGTTTTTGTTGTTGGTTTGGTTTTTTGTATTTTTTGTTGTTCTTTGGTTTTTGTTTGTTTTGTTGGGTTTTTTCTCCTTTTTTTTTTATTTTTTTAAGAGAAGAAACAGGCTTTGTGATCTACACCAGCCTGATCTGCCACTGATAAAAGAAAGCAAATATAAAGTCAACATTCCAGGTAATGGTGATTTTTGCTTTTGGATCTTAAAATCTCAGTTACGTGCAGAGGTGACATATAACTTACATACCTAATTTATAATCCTTTAATCCTCAAATACTTTTCTATTCCTAGGAAATTGAATGTTAGATTAATCCATAGTTCATAAATGCTCAAATATTGTTTAGTTGACCTTTATTCCACACATTACTTATCTGAATATTATGCTGAATGTATGTTCTTGACAAGGAGTAGCAACAGATAGAATGGTCAGATATCACAGACATCTTGTCATTTTCCACATAAAATACAAAAATCAATAAGCCTTGAGGCAAAACTATGCTTTTGTCTTCAGTGTGATATTTTAAGGTCAGAAAATGTCATGGTAATGGGGCAATTTAGCATGTAATAAATAAGGCATTGTCATTTCATGTATTATATTTCTTCTACTATCTGGATTCCTGTTTGCTGTGTTTTCAATCTCACCTTTCTAAGAATAGCAATGTTCAGGTTTTTAAAATGAAGATGACTGTATAAATATGTTTTCACTTCAATACTACCAATCATGTAAAGTATAATTTTATACTTCCCATACTGTTTTCTCATTTTTTGTTACAACATCTGAAAATGGAATATATCAAGGCAGCTTTTCAAACACTGAAAAAACGTTATATATTGACAATATTTGCAAATGTACAAATTTTGTGAGGCAGCTTCCAGCTGGGTGTCCCACAGGCATGAACTGGTGCTTGGAGCTGTTCTTCCCCAGCTGCAGGACTCTGCACTTCCCTGAGTTAAACTTCAGGACGTTTCTGTTACTCCACTTTTGCAACCTGCTGAGGTCCTTCTGAATGTCAGGATGATGTCACATATCAACCTCTCCTCCCGATTTGGTGGTGTCTGCGAGTTTGCTGAGGGTACACTCTGCCCCATCCTGTTAAACAGAAGTGGCCCCAGTACTGATCCCTGGAGTATACATCTAGTGACTGGGCTCCAACCAGATTTTGTGCTGCTGGTCACCAACCTCTGGACCCGGCCATTCAGCCAGTTTTCAGTCCATTTTACTGTCTGCTCATGCAAAATACACACCTATAGCTTCTCTATGAGTACCTTAATGTACCTGGAAATAGATTCCAGGATTAGCTGCTTCATCAAGTCCTAGAATTATGCCCTAATAACAAAACCTACTGTATCCAAAGGAAAAATACCCCTCATTCTGCCCTTCATTCAGTTCATTCATACTTGAACTTAAACTGCTGAGTAGACACAAGTGAAAAAAAATCACAGGCCTGGAAACAGGTGAAAGCAGGCATATTTCTCAGTAAGTCATTTACAAATTTACTAGGGGTGAAGCAGAACTGAGGTTCTGTTCCCTCTGTCTGGAATTGGATTTAGTTGTTTTTTATGATCTATTGTAAAATTCACTTCTCATCCAGGAGGCCTGACATAAACACATTAAGATTTTAGGTGCTGAATTGCTCCATGGAGGTGAATAGCTCTAGATATTGACCATAAGAAGTGTTTGGGATTCTCATTTCCTGTGCTGGTTCTATTAAGTTATATGCCTAAGATAAGTGGGATGACTCTGGGTACAGGAATTTTGTTTGTAGTTTTGAAGCTTTAGCAATCTGCTTCTGATGTGACAACTTTCCCTATTTTGAGAAGATAATTGCTTACAACGTATTTAAAGTACTTTTGATGTGTCTCATCTGTTATTTGCAAAGTTACATTTGTTGATCTTTGTTCAGTTTTAGGAACCAGGCCTACTCACACTGACTTCAGAAAGCATGGGGACAAGCCTCCCAGACCTCAGCTCTGCTGATCCATGTCCAGGTAACATCAATGGAAAGGTGTGATGTATTTTGTGTAGCAGATGCGTGAGAGATGGGCAGAGGACAATGTACTCTTGCAGGTCCAGATGTATTGTGGTTTCCAAGACTTTAACAGATCTTAGACTAGTCAGACTTGCGGCACTGCTTCTCAGTGACTTCCGTTACCTTTCACTCTGTTTTAGTAACTCTTGTCTCAGGACAAGACTGTCTTTTACATCAATCTGTGGAGCAGTTGATGGTTCCCAGAGGCTTTTCTAATCAATATAAATGCTTTTTCATTTAGCAAATGCATCATGAGTAGTTTATAACGTTTGGATATTTTTATTTTCTGACACAGCTTGCAACTTTATACCTGATGATCACACTGTCACATTCCAGATTAATACTGAGGCTACCTACATAAGGAAATGTTTGGTCTGAAATTCGAACTGCAAAGTGAAAAGTTATTCTTAACCACATTTAGACATTACTTTTCCTCTTGCCTGAGATTTGTTGCATTTACTGTTGCAAAGTCTTTCCAAAACACATTAGTTAAATGGAGCTGAAAATCATTCATGCATATTTTATGGAAAAAATTACAGATGTATCTCCGGTTGTAAGTTATAAAACATGTCTTTGCTTGGGCTATTAAAATATTCTGCCCCATTTAAAATAGGCTACATAATGAAACTGATGTGCAGTAATAACTTTACAGTTTTTATTAACATACAACATTTTGGCACAAAATGTATTTTGAGAATTTTTATGTATAAATTTAAGCACTTCTGTTCAATTCTTCTCAGCAAATACAGAAAGAAAGTTATATTCAGGGACTATCTACAACTGGGAAAAATTGAGAGAATTCTAATTATTTTTAAAAGTCATGAAGACCTTTGCCACCTTTGCAAAAATAAAAGAGGATAAGTTAAACATAGCCGGACAGCCTGGAATTGAGGGAAGCAAGAGAAAATCATGCAATGAAAAATACCATGTTCGAAGTCTACCTAACAGAGATGTTTTAAATTTAAGTTATAGAGAGAAGGAAGATTTTAGCGTATTTAATGTGATATGTAACTGATAGCTTATGTGATGCAGAAAAGTTTGCTGACACTGAAGAGGAGTTTTTGATCATCAACAAGAACTTGTATCAGTAGTGCACTTTAACGTGTAAAATCACAGGGAGATTTGTGTGCCCTATTCTCATCACTAAAACCAAAGCACCTGTACTGTATCTGACTGAGATGGAGTTCATTTTCCCATGGCAGCCCTCACTGTGCTGTGCTTTGCATTGGTAGCCAGAGAGGTGCTGATAATGCACCAATGTTATGGCTGCTGCTGAGCAGCACCGGCACAGCATCAACACAGTCTCCCAGCATTCTCCCTCCACCAAAGGGCTGGAAGCGGGCAAGATCCTGGGATTGGACACAACCAGACCAGCTGTCCCAAATTAACCAAAGGGATATCCCACACTCTATGATGCCAGCTCAGATATAAAAGCTGAGGGAAAGAGGAGGAAAGGGAGAGTATTTTTTATTTATCATGGTTACCTTCTGGAGCAACCACTACACATTCTGAAGCCTTGCTTCCTGGGAAGTGACTGGACATTGCTTGCTGATGGGAAGAAGAGAATAAACCTTTCTTTTCCTCTTTGCTTCTGCACAAGCAAACTTCTGCTTTTGCTTTAGTAAACCGTCTTATCTCAACATAAGAATTGTTTTTTCACCTTGTCTTCTTTCCCCTGTCCAGCTGGCAAGGTGAGGGGAATATCTCAGCTTGGTGGGCACCTGACATCCAGCCAAGAGCAACCCAGCACAGCACCTGACAGCAAATTACACGTATTGTGATGGTGTTGGTTTTGAGTTGTTGACAATTACAAGAAAAGGAAATGGACATGGAAACTTTTGGTATTCTTGCTGATGAAAGGATATGCTAAGACCTTGCCTTTTATAGTCTGAGTTAAAAAATAAAATACTAACATGGAAAGTCAAACTTAAAAAACTAGGATATTTGTTAGAATCAATTGTAACTGAAAAGCAAGCGCCAGTAAGATATAAATAAAAATAGGTAGACAAGGTAAGACAAGGCAAGACAGGTAGAATAAGAAATAGTCTTCCAACCATCAACAAACTGCTGGTTTTAGACATTGGCTGGCATTTCAAAGGACTTAAGGCCATAGAAAGGCCATGGAAAGCCTCCCTAGCTATATCTCATATTTTTAAACTTTTGTATAGATGAAGAGATTTCTAAGACAAATATTAAGACTAACACAAATGGAGTATGAATGGACAAGCCCCAGAAGCAACAGAAAGGTTGAAAGAATGGCCTGTGCTGACACTGAGGGACCCTGACCTCAGGGCATTATTGCTAGCACCCCATTGCTGGCAGTAAGATTGATGAAAGTGCTGTTTGTGCTGCAGTCACAAAAGCTTCCGCTTAGATAAAACCCCAGCACAGGTGTCTTGTCAACAAGAGCCCTCTCACACCATGAGAATGGTGGTGAGCTTGCAGCATGTCTAATTTACTGCTTGTTTTTCCCTCTAGCCCAACATGAAAATTAACTACAAGCCAATATCTCAAACATGTGTTTCCAAGCAACGAAATAAGACAGCGTGCTGCAAGATGGTCTAAGATATATGCACTAAACAAAATTTTTAAGGAACTGAGACACCATCCTGGCCAACAACTGTGAAAGGCAAGATCTGTCTAAACATTAGTTCCTCATTGCCAGTCACAAAGAATCCCAGAGATGTATTGACAGCCATTGTCCCTCATTCTCTGCATGCAAACCACCTAGGAGAGCATCAATGGTGCTTGTGACTAAGTGGGTGTGAGTGCTTAAAGCCAATGAGCAAGCGAGTGCATAAAATCAACTTACTTAAAAACTTTGGAATTAAACAAGACTTTCCTTTTTGTGACAACAAAACATACTTAGTTATTGGCAGCCTGTGTATGAAGGAGAAACCGGAAAAAGAAAATCCATTTATATGGATGAAAACCTTCACTCCTTATAACCAAAAATTTAGTTCTGGGTTTTTAAGATTTCCCTGAAAATATCAGCTCTTCATGTAAATAATAGTACATATGAAAAGTTTGTTGGTTGGGGTTTTTTTGTTTGTTTGGTTGTTTTTTTTTAAATTTAGTTGGGGTAAACTGAAGCTGAGGTGCAATAAGAAGATTCAGAGTAATAAGCATTCATGTAGCAGGTGTGCAATAAATTGAAGGGACCTCTCTTTAGCTGAGGAAGGTTTTCTAACACACCCTTCAAGGCCTGCATGAAATGAAACAAATCTTGGTTTTGTTGATATCTGCTGAATTCAGTCAACTCAAAGTAGACATCTGTAGCCCAATGGTTACACTGCCTTGCTTTGCTGAGTCTCTCATGTTGCTGCATTAAAGACAGAGCCTTTTAAGCCTTCTCATACCATGTCCATAGAGCAGCTTGAGTAGAAAGAACTGGTCTAGACACGAGATTCTGTTTCATTTTAAGCCTGTGTTGACTAGCCTTCACAGATTTAATACTGAAATATCTGCATAGAAAATTGCCTGCTAAAAAAAGAGCTGAATGGGGTTTGGAAAATAAGATTTTTTTAGTCATAAGAAGTTAAACTGTGTCTTTGGCTTCCTTCATAGCCTTGCTGGATAACATGGCATAGCGTTTTTTTAACCCGATTTAAAAATAGTTACTGGAATCCTGAAAATCATATGGTATCAAGTCATATGCCTTGCAAATCAAAGCCTAATTAATTATGTTATTAAACAATTGGCATTGTCTAGTAACCAGTAAATGTATGTTTTGAAAACCAAGACAAAATATGATGTAAAATGAGCTTAAATTCTATTAGTTGATTAAACAATGACTTATAAACTGAAAACTGATGTTTTCGCTAGTTGCTGTGTATAGTACTCCAAAACTGGATTTATAAGCCAGCAAGTTTGCTGGCTGGGGCTGGTTGCACAAAAACAACATTCAGGCAAAACTCTTTCCTCAGGACTAGTTTGGAAACAAAAATTTCAAATAAATGTAAATAAGCTCCAAATACTGTAAAATACCTTTTAAAGTGTGATAGAAAAAGCTAGATCATGAAGCGTACAGTCCTTATCTACTGGTTTAGTATTTATTTTGTATAAGCATACACAATTGGCACACACTTTAGGAGACTTTTGTCAACACTAGATGTTTCTCAGTGCTCATCATTCTAAAAAAAGACTACAACAGTTAATCCTGACCACAGTAAGGAGACCCTCATGAGGCTTACCTGCATTTCTTTTAGGAGGTAAGAGTTTGCATGACTAGTTTTCAACAAATGATAGAAGATTTCCTAAGCCAGTGGTTTGTGAACCTGAATCTTCATTTCAAAGGACTCTGACACACCTATAAATGTAGACAAAGGTAGCATGACATATTACAACTGAATGTTTTTGTACAAAGATGTTACACTTAGAAAAACCCTGGCTCAGACTTACCAGACTGAAAAAACGTTGAGAGAGACAGATCATGAACATGACAATTTACTACAATTCTTTTTTTTCTGACCTTCTATGTGACTTTATTCCTCTGCCCGGTTATCTGGGCAGTTAAGACATATCCCTATCTTTGGCTAGGAAAGGCATGTTAACCCCTTTCAATGCTGTATTTAGAAATTCCATCTTCTCTATTTTTTCTTATTATTAATTAGAGTGGTTAGTAAAGAAGCCAGAACTGTATCTTAAGTTTTGATTGGAAATTCCCTCCCTTCTACTTCCAGTATTTTTAAGAAGTTTTAAAATGTTTATTTTGGATAGAGAGAATGAGGGTGGAGGAGGTCTGACATAGCCTGGAAATGAAGCAATCTGGTGAGCCATGTCCTGTGTAGGGCTGTAACCAGATGGGAGGAAATTAAGAAGGAGAATGGTCTTTAGGAATAGAAGTACTACACAAAGGTTGTGGTACCTTATAGAAAAGAGACATGTTTTCTGCAGAAAGGTATATTGTAGCTATGGATGAGGAGACCTTTGCTGATCTTACCTTAAGTTTCTCCTACCTCTATACATTTTTGTATTTTCCAGAATTCCTTCAGAATTCCAGCATGGTATCATTCCTGGTTCTATCCCCTGCTGTAAAAACACAGTTCCTTAACATAACAATATACTACAATTTCTACTGTGTGGTGTTGAAGCTTGAGAAGGTGAAAGATCAAAATGCATTACTTCCTTGATTGAAGTTCCCTTAATGTCATCCATAATGCTATGTCTTCAGGAAGAAACACATCCATCTGCAGACTAGTGCCCTGACTTCTCGCATATCAACCAGAAGTGCAGAATTTAGAGAAGTGGGACATAAAAGTAGTTTTTTGAGAATGTGATCATCATGTGGGACAGCTTTCTTAGCACATCAGAGGCAATATAACCTCCATGATTGTCCTCAACATGATTTGTCAGGTCACACTCCTCCATATTTTTGTTTATGATTTACTTATTAGGCCAGAATGTTTTCTTTAATTGTAGAGTTACCATCTGCTTGACATGTGCTGTGTTGGTGGACAGGTAGGAGCCTTTGTACTAGAATTACTCCCTTGTCTTAACCCAATAGGTGCCTGATTACTTGGAAGGA